>JBBDGP010000520.1:1540000-1632500 GCA_037952835.1 Lithobates septentrionalis | reverse complement strand
GCAGCTACAGTATTTACAGTTAGTGTACAGTGTCCTCTGCAGAGTGTGCACCTAAAGCTACCTGAAGAAAATTGGTGATGTTCTTCTGATCATATTAGTACCGCAGGCAGCTGTAGTACTTACAAGTTAGTGTAGTGCATCCTCTGCACAGTGTGCACCTAAAGCTACCTGAAGACAATTGCTGTTGTTTTGCTCCTATTAATACCACAGGCAGGCAGCTACAGTATTTACAGTTAGTGTACTGTGTCCTTTGCACAGTGTGCACCTAAAGCTACCTGAATAAAATTGGTGGTGTTCTGATCATATTAATACCACAGGCAGGCAGCTACAGTATTTACAGTTAGTGTACTGTGTCCTCTGCACAGTGTGCACCTAAAGCTACCTGAAGACAATTGCTTTTGTTCTTCTCCTATTATTACCACAGGCAGGCAGCTACAGTATTTACAGTTAGTGCAATGTGTCCTCTGCACAGTGTGCACCTAAAACTACCTGAATAAAATTGGTGGTGTTTTTCTGATCCTATATTAATACCACAAGCAGACAGCTACAGTATTTACAGTTAGTGTACTGCGTCCTCTGCACAGTGTGCACCTAAAGCTACCTGAGCACAATTGCTGTTGTTTTGCTCCTATTAATACCACAGGCAGGCAGCTACAGTATTTACAGTTAGTGTACTGCGTCCTCTGCACAGTGTGCACCTAAACTATCTGAAGACAATTGCTGGTGTTCTCATACTAATAATACTACAGGCAGGCAGTTGATTCTGTTAGCTACAGTATTAGTATATATATATACATCCCAACTTTGTGCAGCTACATCTCACTGCAGGCCATTAGTATGTCTGGAAGGCTAACAAGGAGAGGCAGACAGTCACAAGCCAATAAAAGAGGGCAAGCAGGCTCTGTGTCTAGAGGCAACAGTGCTGGTCGTGGAGACGGTGCATCCTCATCAGCACGTGGCCATGGGACACGCTTGTCCTTTTCTTCGGCAGCTGGCCGTGTTGAGCCGCAACATATGGAAGACTTGGTGGAGTGGATGACCAAGCCGTCCTCATCCTCCTCATCCTCTCTCACCCAGGCTCAGGGTACTTTGTCTGGCAAAGCAGCTGCCAAAGCAGCCTCTTCCCTCAGCTCAATGGCATCAGTCACTCCTTCCCTAGCCCCACCATGTCCTCCTGAGGAGTCCCCCGAACTGTTTGACCACAGTGTTGGGTACATGCTCCAGGAGGATTCCCAGCGTTTTGAAGGCTCTGATGATGGTACCCAGCTAGAGGAAGGCAGTAACATGAGCCCAGAGAGAGGGGGTGCCAAGAAGGACAGCAATCTGGCAGTCATGTCCCCCCAGCTGCAGCATACTGCCAGCTTAGCTCCAGTTATGAGGAGGGAGGGGATGATGAGGTCACTGACTCCACGTGGGTGCCTGATAAGAGAGGAGAGGAGGAGGAGGCACATCACCAACGAGGCAGGAGACAGGATGCCAGCTTAAGAGCAGCACACCGACTGCATCACACCGCAGAGCTCCGCATGTGCAGGGCGCTGCTGTCTCTGCACATTATTCCAAAAGTTCTTTGGTGTGGGCCTTTTTTGAGACGAGTGCATCAGATCCCACCGCTGCTATTTGTAGCATATGTCTCAAGGGTATCTCGCGGGGCCAAAACATCACCCGCTTGGGCACCACATGCTTGACCAGACATATGTCGACCTGCCATGCAGTTTGTTGGCAAGCGTACCTAAAAGACCCACACCAAAGAACAAAGAGGACCTCTCCTTGCTCCTCATCAGCTGGGATCTCCTACCCCACTATACCTTCAGTCCTCTCTGAGACCTGCACTGGGAGGAATGAAGGTGTAGAATCAGGTGTGTCACAGCCAAGTACTTGGGGGCAATCTGCTATTGGTACAACAATGTCAGATTGTACCAGGCAAATTTCCCTGCCCCAGCTGCTGCACCGCCAAAAGAAGTTCACTCCTAGCCATCCACATGCCCAGCAGTTGAATGCTAGCTTGGCTAAATTGCTAGCACTTCAACTGCTGCCTTTTCAGTTGGTAGACTCTGACCCCTTCCGTGAGTTTGTGGAATATGCGGTTCCCCAGTGGCAGGTTCCCAAATGCCACTTTTTCTCAAGGAAGGCGATTCTGGCTCTCTACCAGCATGTGGAAGGCAATGTCTTGGCCTCGCTGGACAGGGCGGTCCACGGTAAGGTGCATATTACCGCTGACTCATGGTCCAGCAGGCAAGGACAGGGATGTTGCCTATCTTTCACCGTGCAGTGGGTGATTCTTCTGGCAGCTGGGAAGGATGCAGGACAGGGTGCAGTAGTGTTGGAGGTTGTTCCGCCACCAAAATTCTACTAGTGGTGATTCTGCCACACCTCTCTCCCCCACCCCCTCCTCTTCTTCTTCCTCCATGGCCTCTTCCTGTGCTGATTTGTCTTCGGAACCATTGGTGCTTCGTAGGCATTCAGGGGGCTATGCAAGCACGCAGGCAAAAATACGCCATGCGGTGCTTGAGCTGGTGTGCTTGGGGGACAGGAGCCACACTGGGGCAGAGATTCTGTCAGCTCTGCAAGGACACGTTCAGACATGGTTGATGCCACGCCAGCTTAAGGCAGGTATGGTGGTTTGCGACAATGGCACTAACCTCCTCTCCGCCCTCTGACAGGGACAACTGGCCCATGTGCCCTGTTTGGCTCACATCCTTAACTTGGTGGTGCATCAGTTCTTGGGCAGGTGCCCGGGCTTACAGGATGTCCTGAGGCAGGCCAGGAAAGTCTGTGTGCATTTCCGCAGGTCATATAATGCCAGTGCTCGGCTGGCTGACCTCCAAAAGGAATTTAACCTGCCCAAGAACCGCCTAATCTGGGACATGCCCACCAGGTGAAACTCAACACTGGCCATGCTGCAGCGGCTGCACATGCAGCAGAGGGCCATCATTGAGTACCAGTGCGATTTTTTGATCAGGGATGCATGCACTGTCCTGTCACCATTTGAGGAGGCCACGAGGATGGTGAGCAGTGACAGTGCATGCATCAGTGATACTGTCCCCCTTGTCCACCTGTTGGAGCACAAGCTGCGTGGAATAATGGAGAGGGCACTTCAGGCAGAACAGAGGCAGGAAGAGGAGGACTTCCTTAGCTCTCAGGGCCCCTTTATCCAGACAGTGTTCCTGCGTGCCCGCCCATCACACAGGAAGAGGAGGATTGTGTCAGCATGGAGGTGGAGCCTGGCACTCAGCATCAGCAGCAGTCTTTAAGGGATCATTTACAGTCCCAAGAAACCCATGGACTTGTGCGTGGCTGGGAGGAGGTGGCTGCGGATCATGTCGTCCTTAGTGACCCAGAGGACTCCGGACCGAATGCCTCAGCAAACCTACGCTGCATGGCCTCCCTGATCCTGCAAAGCCTGCGGAAGGATCCTCGTATTCATGGTATCAAGGAGAGGGATCAATACTGGCTGGAAACCCTCCTTGATCCTCTGTACAAGGGTAAGGTTGCGGACTTTATCTTGCCATCGCAGAGGGAGCAGAGGATGAAAAATCTTCGGGAGGTCTTGCAGAAAGGTCTGTGCAACGCGTTCCCAGAGACTGGGAGGTTACAAACTCCTGTTCCTGGACAACGTGTTGCTGAGGATTCGGTCAGTCAAAGCGGTGGAGAAGGTGGATGTCTAACCGATGCGTTCAGATAATTTTTTAGTCCGCAGCCCCAAGGTATGATCGGTTCCAGCAACCATCACCAGCGTCTGTTTTACATGGTGCAGGAATACCTAGAGGCAAGATCTGCCTTGGACACCTTTCCCACCGAAAATCCTCTGGGTTACTGGGTCTTGAGGATGGATCACTGGCCAGAGTTTGCACAGTATGCAATTTAGCTACTGGCCTGTCCTGCATCCAGTGTTCTTTCGGAACGCACATTCAGTGCTGCTGTAGGCTTTGTAACCCATCACAGGGTGCGCCTGTCCACCGACTCGGTTGATCGACTGACCTTCATAAAAATGAATCAGTCTTGGGTCACCACAAGCTACCAAGCACCTGATGGTGATGTAACTGAATAATTTTTTTTGAAATGTCAGATCCCTTCAAGATTGCCTATGCTGATGCTGAATGACTATCCTCTTCCTCCTCAATGATCATGCTGATAGCTTGTAAGAATATTTTTGGTTCTGGGCACCGCCACCAGTGGCTAAGGCCCAATTTTTCAGCCCCTGTTTAACAGGCTCGTATAATTACAATTTTTGATGCAATATTTTGCAAGGAGGGTTCATTGCTGCGGTCAACTAGAGTATTTGTGAGGGGTTGCAGTGTTGTGGCACCAGTACCAGTGCCTAAGGCCCAATTTTCAGCCCCTGTTTGACAGGGGCGTGTAATTACAATTTTTGATCTAATATTTCACAGCAGGGCCCATTTCTGCGCCCACCAAGAGTAACTGTGAGGACTTAGTGTTGTGGCAACACCACCACCACCAAAGGCCCAATTTTTCTGACCCTGTTCAACAGGGGCATGTAATTACAATTTCTTGATCTGATATTTTACAGCAGAGCCCATTCCTGCGCCCACCAAGAGTAATGCCCCGTACACACGGTCGGACATTGATCGGACATTCCGACAACAAAATCCTTGGATTTTTTCAGACGGATGTTGGCTCAAACTTGTCTTGTATACACACTGTGACACAAAGTTGTCGGAAAATCCAATCATTCAGAACGCGGTGATGTAAAACACGTACGTCAGGACTTTAAACGGGGCAGTAGCCAATAGCTTTCATCTCTTTATTTATTCTGAGCATGCGTGGCACTTTGTGCGTCGGATTTGTGTACACGCGATCGGAAATTCCAACAACGGATTTTTTTGTCGGAAAATTTTATAGCCTGCTCTCAAACTTTGTGTGTCGGAAAATCCGATGGAAAATGTGTGATGGAGCCTACACACGGTCGGAATTTCCGACAACAAGGTCCTATCACACATTTTCCATCTGAATATCCGACCGTGTGTACGGGGCATAACTGTGAGGGCTTACAGTGTTGTGGCAGCACCAACACCTAAGGCCCTAATTTCTTCAGAGTATATAGTATATAGGGCAGGCCCCTACTTTCAAACATCCAGCTTACAATCGACTCCTACTTGCAAACGGAAGGAGACAAAAGGAAGTGAGATGAAATCTACCCCTAGGAAGGGAAATTCTCTCCTGTAAGAGTTAATATGCGAAAAACGTGTCTCCTCTCCACTGATGCTTTATCACCAATCCTTGTTACACTAAAAACCCCAAATTGTCAAAAACATTTGTCATTGGGACAGAAAGTGAGGTGAAATCTTCTAAAGAGGTGCACAGACAGCAAAACAAATGTCACAGGGGTGATAACCCTTCCCTATGTTTTCCAAAAAGCTTAAAATAGATTTTTTGGCTGGAGCTACACTTTAAAAATGTACTAGTTCAAAATTACAAACCAATTCTACTTAACAACAAACCAATAGTCCCTGTCTTGTTTGCACTGCCTGTATACTGCTGTTCAGAGTATATAGGGCCTGGGGGCCCCATGCCTTTCCTTTTTTTAATTTGGGTGCGGGGTTCCCCTTAATATCCATTCAAGACCCAAAGGGCCTGGTAATGGACTGGGGGGGGGGGGGTACCCATGTCGTTTGTCTCACTGATTTTCATCCATATTGCCGTTGTAAATGACTTTTATTCCTTTAAAAATGTAATTTTGTGTAGGGACTGTTCTAAGCAAGGGAAACACGCGCCACTTTACAGGCATACTATAGACACCCCCCAGGTACGATATTTAACCGCTTGCTGACCGCCTCACGCAGATATACTGCGGCAGAAGGGCAAAACCACGTACCTGTACGTTGGCCTTTAAGAGGCGGCCAGCGGGCGCGCGCGTGCTCGCGGCAAGCTCCGTGAGTCAAGTCGCGGGTCCCGCGGGGATACCCGTGATCACCTCATGGGGAGGAAGAATGGGGAGATGCTGATGTAAACAGCATCTCCCCGTTCTGCCTAGTGACAGTGTCACTCGATCTCTGCTCCCTTTCATCGGAGCAGAGATAAGTGATGTCACACACACAGCCCATCCCCCTGACAGTTAGAAACATGCCCCTAGGACACACTTAACCCCTACACTGCCACCTAGTGGTTAACCCCTTCACTTCCAGTGTAATTTACACAGGAATCAGTGCATTTTTACAGCACTGATTGCTGTATAAATGACAATGGTCCCAAAAATGTGTCAAAAATGTCCGGTGTGTCCGCCATAATGTCACAGTCATGATTAAAATCGCTGATCACCGCCATTTAAAAAAAAAAATTATTATTAAAAATGCCATAAAACTATCCCCTATTTTGTAAACGCTATAACTTTTGCGCAAACCGATCAATAATCGCTTATTGCGATTTTTTTACCAAAGATATGTAGAAGAACACGTATCGGCCTAAATTGAGGAAAAAAATAGTGTTTTTATATATTTTTGGGGGATATTTATTATAGCAAAAAGTAAAAAATAATGCTTTTTTTCAAAATTGTCGCTCTATTTTTGTTTATAGCGCAAAAAATAAAAACCGCAGAGGCGATCAAATACCACCAAAAGAAAGCTCTATTTGTGGGAAAAAAAGGACGTCAATTTTGTTTGGGAGCCACGTCGCACGATTGCGCAATTGTCAGTTAAAGCGATGCAGTGCCGAATCACAAAAAGTGCTCTGGTCAGGAAGGGGGTAAATTCTTCCGGGGCTGAAGTGGTTAAAGGAATATTTCACTTTTTTTCACTTTAAGCATCATTAAAATCACTGCTCCCGAAAAAACATCCATTTTAAAAACTTTGGTCAGGGACGCTATATTTTGTTCACAGCACACTAGGTAACTCTGCTTACAACTAGGAAGGATGCAGGACAGGGCTCAGTGCTTCAGCTTGTTTTGCTGCTATGTCTCCATACAGCTGATGGTGATGCGAGATCTGTCAGCTCCACCCGCTCCATGCCCTCCTCTGCTGGATTGTCCTATGAACCACCAGTACCCCAAAGTGTTCAAGGGGCCATTCAATGAGTCAGGCTAAAAGATGCCATGCAGTGCTTTAGCTTTTCTGTCTAGGGGACAGGAGTCACACTGGAGCAGAGTTTCTTTTAGCTTTGCAGGGGCAGGCCCAGAGGTGGTTTACACCACGGAAGCTTGAGCCAGGAATGGTGGTGTGCGATAATGTCACAAACCTTCTGTTTGCCCTTCGACAGGGAAAGTTGACACGTGCCATGCCTGGCACATGTCCCCAATTTGGTGGTGCAGTGTTTCTTAAACAGGTACCCAGCTTTGCAAGATTTTCTAAAGCAGGCCAGAAGAGTCTGTAGCTATTTCAGATGGTCATACATAGCTAGTGTTCGGTTGGCTAAAATTCAGCGGGAAATCCACCTGCCCGTACACCGCTTGATTTGTGACTTGCCGACCAGGTGGAACTCCACTTTGGCAATGCTGCAGTGGCTGCACATGCAGCAGAGGGCTGTCAACGAGTACCTGTGTAAGTATGGCACACGGACAGACTTAGGGCAGCTTGGCTTTTTTCCCCCACACCAATGGCTGCTCATAAAGGATGCATGCACTGTACTGTCACCATTTGAGGTGGTGACAAAGATCGTGAGCCTTGACAATGCATGCATCAGTGACAAAGTCCCTCTTGTATTCCTTCTGGAGCATATTCTGCATGGCGTTACGTACAGAGCACTCGAGGCAGAGCAGCGGGAGGAAGGGGAATTCCTTTCCTCTCAAGGCCCGCTTTATGCAAACATCATTCTTGTGACGCCACAGAACACACAATAGGAAAGGGAGGGGAAGGAGGTTCCTGGCAGTTTTGAAGGCATAGAAGCAGAGATGATTTTCAGCCCCCACAAACCTTGGGAGTAGTACATACTGGGAGGAGGCAGTTCCAGATACTGTAATCCTCAGTGACCTTGAGGACTTTTCTTCTCATGCCTGTACAAACTTGCAGTGCATGGGCTCCCTTATCCTTCAAAGCCTGCAAAAGGATCCGAGAATGTGTGGGATCAGGGGTAAGGATCATTATTGGTTGGCAACCCTCCTTGACCACCGTTACATGGGAAAAGTCTCGGTAACTCATCCCGCCCTCGCAGAAAAAGCACATGATGAAAAATCTTGAAGACCCCTCAAGAGGAGTTTACGTAATGTTTTTCCAGACTCTGATAGGTTACAGTCTCGTGGAAAAGCTAGTTTTGAGGCTTATGTTGGTCAAAGGTGGAACGGTGGAGAAGGGGGCTGCCTCAGTAAAGCATTTAAAAATGTGTTTAGGGGGGGCGTGGCCGGATGGAGACCTGAACAGACGTGCCCAGTGAGAGCTCCTGCCGTTTTGGGGAATAACTTCATCCTTTTCCCCCTAGCAGGACCGCCTCACCACCTTTACTAAACCGGGGGTCCCCCTGCACACTGAGGTGTCACCTGGGACCGCTGACACGTCGATCCCGAGAACCGGCCGAATCTACTACAGGCCGCGGCTTCGGCCTTGACAAGGGGAGCGGCGGCCATATTGGTACACCCGGCCCGCACAGGCTGCATCCGGATCTCCCTGGCCGCTCTGCACTTAGCTCTCCCCCTACACGAACACCGGGACAGCTTAGCCTGGGACCGCTGACACGGCGGTCCCATATTCCGGCCGTTTTAACTACAGGCCGCGGCCTCAGCCTTGGCGGGGGGGAGCGGCGGCCATATTGGTGCACCCGGCCTACACATCCAGGCCCTCCTGGCTACTCCACACCTGGATCTACCTCTACACAGACACCAGAGCGGCCCAGCCTACTGACCGAAGCCTGCATTCTCCCCTGTGCCACTCCTGCATGCCAGCCTGTAGGACTACCATTACACACAATAAGTGGCGGCCATCTTACTACACCTCAGTAGCTTCCTCATCTCTCCTGTGCTCAATCCAGGGTCAATCTAAACACCAGGGTGCCCTGATATAGTAGACTGTGGCCTCAGAAAGGGACTAAACTAATACTTACCCCCACTCATGGGGTGGATTGTAACACTAACCCTGGGGCCACGTGGAGCGGCCATCTTGCTCCACCCTGCTGCAGTGTATGCACTTGTCCCCTTTGCTCCTGGATCACTGTGTATCTACACTATCACAAGAACTGCCCAGAGGACCCAGCTGCCACTTGTAACCCTTCTCACAGAATAAATACTCCTTGGCTGACAGTTTGCTACTTCGCCATAGTTCTGCAACACGTTTCCATCTTATACTGTGGTGCAAAAAACTAGCAGGGAACGCAGTCCTGGCTCCAGAGTCGCAGGTAGCGACCGTCCTATCCCCCCATACTAGATATCATGTTTCCTGGCTGACGATGGATGGCTGAAGAAATGGGCTACTGAGCTCTGTGCTCTCCCGACATTATCAGGCTGTGTTGCAAATTACCTACACCAGGAATCTCTATGTCATCCTCAAGCTCTCACTCCTCTGACTCCGCTGAGCTGCAGCAAGGTACAATCCAGCGCTACCTACTACGTACATCATCACTCGACCCCCGCACGGGAAAGGACAAGCTGGCGGCCAGTCGCACCCCAGGCAAATCTAAACCTCCTTCTCTGGTTCACATGGACTCCTCAAAGTACAAGGACGCTATGGGTGAGCCCTCGGTCCCTTCAATGGCCACTATGCCCCTTGACATCCCCTCCGAAGATGGCCCCGCAGAGCTATTTCCTCTGGCCTCGGGCGGATCAGCCAGCTCTGCGATTACAGCCCTTCTTTCTGCCTTCAGGGCGGACTTTGAATCCTGGGCATCCAAGATGCAAGCCTCCCTCCATGTAGAACTACAAGCCCTCCAGCAT
The DNA here is from genome assembly GCA_037952835.1 of Lithobates septentrionalis. Taxonomy (NCBI): domain Eukaryota; kingdom Metazoa; phylum Chordata; class Amphibia; order Anura; family Ranidae; genus Lithobates; species Lithobates septentrionalis. Next base: position 1,622,692 of record JBBDGP010000520.1, on the reverse strand, counting down.
CGGGTTTCAACGACAGAGAATGCTGTATCCGTTCTGGCTACTACCCAAGATGACCATACGGCTCGTATTGTGGCCCTCGAATCTGCAACCACGTCACATTTATCCCGCTTGCGGCAACACCAACTCCGCATAGAGGACAGTGAAAACAGGAGCCGCAGGAACAACATTAGGATACAGGGAGTGCCGGAAGCAACCTCAGGTACTGATCTAAAACCCACTGTCGTTTCTATCCTCAACCAGGTCCTGGGCAGGGAAGTTACATCCCCTATTGAACTGGACAGAGTGCATAGAGTGGGAGGCATGGGGGGAGACCGCAGCGACCGCCCCCGCGATGTCCTATGCCGGGTCCATTACTATACCCTCAAGGAAGAGATTATGCGTAATGCCTGGCGCCTAGGTCCTGTAGAATTCGATGGATCTACAGTACACCTCTATGCGGACCTCTCCCGCAACACCTTATACATGAGACGGGCAGTCCACCCACTTTTGGATTTGATCCATGAAGCAGGGGCTTCCTACACCTGGGGCCATCCATTCAGTATCAAGGTAACCCGAGACGACAACTGTAAGTTTGTTCTGTCGGACCCTGAACAACTTCCTGCCTTCTTCACCTTCCTTGCACAAGACCCTATCAGCATCCCGAACTGGCTAGACCCTCCAGAGGATCGTCAACGACTACAGGGCCCTCTCCCACAACGTCGCAGACGCTCAAGATCTAGATCTGCTTCCTTTGGTCCTAGAGCAAGACGTCCAACATCCCCGGAAGACTGATTTGGCTCCCCACGTGAGTCAACACTGTTACTTGTTCTATCTGTTCAATGTTTTACAATGGATCTACACCTTTCACTTCACAGTTTCATTAAGGGACTGGTCCAGGTTTGCAATGGTACTGTGTTCTCTCTGTACCCTCCTATGAACTCATACTAACTATACCACTCCATTTACAGGGATAATATAGAAGTCTACTAAGCTCGTGAGGTGGGGGGGGTGCTGGGTTGCCCTTAATGGGACAGTTACATTTAAAGAAGGGTGTAGATTAGACGGTGGTAATGTTACTGCTTTTTATGGCTACGTGGGGGCTCCATTCGACACCGGACGTCCCTAGCTTTAAATGTACACTTATCCACACATGGACCATACCAAGACCAAATTGCGTGCGATGAGCATCGTTTCCTTAAGAAACCTTCCTCTGTTATCCAATTTTTCAGAACCCTATGCTTCTTTATTCAGGATGCGGCCTGGCCCGAGTGGAGCCCACCACTAAGTCTCTGGGGTGATACCTGTAACCAATGTGCCTTTCTAGTTCTTTGGGCCTAGGGACCCGCTCACTGACTGACTTGGAGTCTTCCAGAAGATACCTTATTACCTATTATGGGCTTCTTGGTCTCCTCTCAGTTCAGGGCCTAACTTATTCTACACCATAGAACTAGTAGAATTCCTCAATGTTACATCATTTAAATGTTTGTTATGCATACTATTGCTTGTGATGATAGCTGACTGATTATGGGTGTTCAAGTGTTTTTTCAAACACTGATTAGATATATGCCATGTTCTTCTATAACCTAAAATATTAAGTATTCAATATACTATGATAGACGGGTGTGATACATATACGTTATATATGCCTGCTATGTTGTCGGGTTCACAACTCAGACCTCTCTAATCCGACCTCCTTCCCCAAATAGGTTTGGCACGATTTGTGCCTAGCACGTGATATTTCACGGAGTGTTTTGCTGCTGCGAACACATTAGATTTTGTTTTGAGACACCTTTCCCAGGTGTCCTCTAACTAGCCATTCTCCATTCCTCTTCCCCTTTTGCAACTACCTTCTCTTTTCCGTATCTTCCCCAACCGCCTCCCCCTCTTTTTCTAGATTTTCAAATTCTTTTCTATCTCCTCGCTCCACCATGGCCTATACAGTGTTGTCTCACCCTCGACAAAATTATGTTCATACAATGTAAATGGACTCAATGTTGCCTCTAAACAGGGACAAATTCTATATCAAATGCATAAATGCCAAGTTAATGTACTCCTCTTGCAGGAGATGCACTTTCAATCAGCCTCCACCCCTTGCTCTAACAGATATTTTAACAGATGGATCCATAGTACTAATCCATCCCAGAAAACTAAGGGAGTATCTGTAGCTTTTCACAAAAGCCTCCCCGTTGATTTGCTCGATCATCTCTCCGACCCTCAGGGAAGGTACGTCTTTGTGAAATTTTTGCTGTGGGGAGTTAAATTTACGATAGCTAATATATATTTGCCAAATGTTAACCAAGTTCCATCGGCTTTGCAGTATCTGAAGATCCTATCTGAATTCATGGAGGGCAAACTCATCCTCGGTGGAGATTTTAATACTCCCCTGGAGCCAATGTTAGATTCCTTCACTTCAAGGTCACGTATCTCATTCCCCAAATTGAGGGCCCTGAAACGCGTACTATACGACTTACGCCTTGTAGATGTTTGGAGGGTATTATACCCCAAGACTCGTAACTACACACATTTTTCTCAGGTACACCAGACCTATAGTCGCATAGACTATCTATTGAGCGACCACAGTTGCCTAGACTGGTCTCCTGAGTGTGAAATAGATTCTATGATCTGGTCAGACCACTCCCCTATATACTTGACATTCTCGCTCCCCTCCACACCTATCAAGGAGTGGACATGGCGCTTGAATGACTCATTGCTAGCTAACTCGGACTGTATTACACGTATCTCGGAAACAATCTCTAACTTTTTTGGGGACCACGCACATGATACCACGTCGTTCCCAATCCAATGGGAGGCACTGAAAGCAGTATTACGTGGAACCTTTATTCAATTAGGATCTCGTCTGAAAAGGGAACGCTCAGCCGCTATAGTGGATGCAATCCAGAATCTCCAAAACCTGGAAACTGACCATAAGCGTTCCCCAACAACCGAAACGCTCACTGAGGTTTCCAAAGCCCGATTACATCTCAGAGGTCTATATGAGACATCTGCACGTACATTTGCGGACAAACTCGCTTTCCATCAATATAAATTCCAAGACAAGTGTGGCAGGTCACTGGCCCGCTCCCTGCACCCAAAAAAATCCTCTACCTTCATCCCCCATATCCAAGGACCACATGGAGAATTAATCTCCTCACCTTCTAAGATTGCACAGACATTCAGGGATTTTTATCAATCCCTATACAACATACCTGCGGCCCAATCGTCAGGCTCCCCCTCTAATACAGAGGAGCACAAGTCCTCTTATATCAGGGAAACTGCGCTCCCCACTTTGGATGAGGACACCATTACCGAACTTGAAACACCTATAACAGCAGATGAAGTTGCGAAAGCCATTGCAAGTACACCAACTGGCAAGAGCCCAGGGCCGGACGGCTTTACCCCAAAGTTTTATAAATTATTTGCTCCCCTCCTTATTCCTTTCCTCACTAAAGTATTCAATTCTATATCAGAGGGCTCAGTGTTTCCCCCCACAAACACTTGAGGCTCATATCTCCCTTATTCCAAAACCAGAGAAGGACCCGACTTTATGTACAAATTATAGGCCAATATCCTTGATTGGGGAGGATTTGAAGATTTTCGCTAAAGTGTTAGCCAACAGGTTACAACCACTGTTACCCAGTTTGATCCACTTGGATCAAGTAGGATTTGTGAGTGGCCGAGAAGCAAGGGATAACACCCTGAAAACCCTTCTTTTATCCAACTATGCCCGAACCCGCGATATTCCTTTATGCCTCTTAACAGTCGATGCAGAGAAGGCATTCGACCGAGTAGATTGGCAATTCCTTCGGTTATCTCTACAACAAATAGGACTGGGAGCCCACATGATCTCAAGGATAATGTCCCTATACTCCTCTCCATCCGCTAGGATAAGACTGAACGGTTCTTTGTCGTCGGCATTCTCTATCTCTAACGGGACACGACAGGGATGCCCCCTATCTCCCCTCCTGTATGTTCTCACCATGGAACATTTAGCCATTGCTTTGCAAAACAATCCCTCTGTGCACGGAATAACAGTCGGACCCACTCAAACTAAACTTGCTCTGTTTGCAGATGACCTTCTTCTATTTGTGACACGTCCACACTTGTCTTTAACCTCGGTGATGCAGGAATTCCAGAGATTTGGGGAAGTCAGTAACTTTAAGGTAAACTACAATAAATCGGAAATTCTCAATATTTCTCTGCCAAAGTCGGACCTAAGCAGGCTTTCTACTGCCTTTTCCTTTAAAACAGGATCCACCTCCATCCGATACCTTGGTATTCAGATACCGGAGGATATATCCCAACTCTTTTCCAAGAATTTTACCCCCTTACTTCTCAGAACTCAGGCCGATCTGTCTAACTACACATTTAAATGGCTCTCCTGGCTTGATAGGGTGAACGCCTTGAAAATGGATGTACTTCCCCGTTTTTTGTACCTATTTCAGACAATCCCTATATACATACCTAACTCCTATTTTCGGAAATTGCGCCAGCTGTTCTCTAAATTTATTTGGAATTCAGCCCGTCCTAGAATTAGATACAAAACCTTATCTCTTCTGAAAGCGAGAGGAGGAGCTGGAGCCCCGGACGCTTCATTGTACCATAAGGCAGCAATACTTACTCGCATATTGGACTGGTTCCATAACCATACGACTAAGCTCTGGGTTCACTTGGAAAGTCATATGAACTCCATTGATCTCTCAGCTCTTCCATGGACCACACCCGCAACTCGAAGGGGTTCACTCCCCCTCTGTGACCTCACCCGCCACACGATCCAAATTTGGGATCGCCTAAACTCTGGAGGTAACATATCCAATCCTTCGGGACCTATGACCCCCCTATTTGGGACCCCAGCCTTCCCACCGGCTATGCACGTCACAAGCTTTGGACCTTGGCGGAAAGAAGACCATAGGAGGCTTTCTCAGGTTCTCCGTACAGACCCCACTCTAATGCCAGATACTCCCCCCGAATCGCTTTCTAGATACCCTATGCAATGGCTTCAGAAACAACAACTGACTTCCTATATCCAAACCTTCCAATCAATACAAGATATTCTAGCTGAACACACAGGATTCGAGGATATGCTCCTCCAAAACGATCCTCCAACACACGTGGTGTCACAGCTTTATTCCCTTTTGTTGAATGCTCTTCACCCTGATCTCCCACCCTACACGAAGGCTTGGGAAAAAGATCTCCAACACTCCATCTCCCCCATTGACTGGCAAAAATGCTTTATTCTAACACACAAGCTCTCCCTAGCCACTAAAACTCAAGAAAAGGGGTTTAAACTGGTGACGAGGTGGTATAGATGCCCTTCGACAATACATCACTTCAACTTGACAAACCCAGATACTTGTTGGCGATGTTTAAACTCCAGGGGCACCATGCTCCACATTTGGTGGGAATGCCCACCCATACAAAAACTCTGGCAACAGATCTTCCTACTATACTGCAAGCTGATGGCGACTGCTCTCTCTCCTTCACCTGAGATAGCTCTTTTGTCCATGCTCCCGGGCACGCTCAAGTCCATTAAAAAAGATGTATTACGCCATTTCTTGGCTGCTGCTAGAATGGTGATCCCAAGATATTGGAAGTCAAGAACTGTACCTTCCCTGGGGGAGTGGGCTATCGAGGTGGACCGCATCAGGGACCTTGAACGTCTGTTGGCTAAGGAATCTAATAAAGACAACCAGTTCTCTCTTACGTGGACTTTGTGGTCCATGTTCCGATACTCATCGGACTTCATCCCCTGGGCAGAGGGCAACCTGGACGGTACTGCCCCATGACCATGCTGGAGCAACCCCTGTTCCTAACCTTTCTGTTTCTCTACTTTCCCCCTACTCCTTCTCCTTTTCATATCAATGTACTCCTTAAAATCCAGATGCAGAATACGACCCGCACAAGCTAATCCTATACAACATAACAGGTTCCTGGAATAAGTTGATTGTAAAAACACACAAAGTTTACATGTAATCCCCTCCCGTATATGGTGAGGGCTCTTTGGTTATCCTCGTTATATCTCATTAAGTTAATTAAAACAATGTTTTTTCCTTGTTATCTGCACACATAAAGTAGTACACTATGTATCCTGCGAATACACTGGATCTATTGTTATTATCACTACTACTACTAATGATGTATATGTAAAGTACATTTTCTTGTATGCTTCTTTCAATAAAATAAGATTGAATTAAAAATGTGTTTAGTCCTCTGCACCTAGGCTGTCAGCTTCAAGATCCCATCAGCAGCATCTGCATCATATGGTGGAAGATTACCTAGGGGAAAAAACAGTCATGAAGAGCTTTCCAGTAGACAATCCACTGGGTTTCTGGGTCATGAGAATGGGCCACAGGCCAGAACTTGCCCAGTATGTAATAGAGCTGCTGGGCTGCCCTGCATCCAGCGTGCTTTCCGAACGGACTTTCAGTGCTGCTGGAGGTTTTGTGACAGATAAGAGTGCGTCTGTCCACAGACTCCATTGACCGGCTGACATTTGTAAAAATAAATCAGTCCTGGATAAGGATGGGTGAACGGTTCGGACCGAGCTCGAGTTTGGGCCAAACATTGACCGTTCTCCGAACAATAGGGATGAGCTTTGTGTTCGAGTCGAACCCATGTTCGACTCGAACATCGTGTGTTCGGTCGTTCGCCGAATTACGAACAATATGGGCCATTTGCGCCAAATTCTAGTGGCCCATAATTCACTACGGCATCGCAGTGCATTGCTGGCTGATGATTGGCCAAGCATGCACTATGACCCGCATGCTTGGTCAATCACAGTGCCGTCTGTACAGAAAGCCGTAATTGGCCAAAGCCACGGTGGCTTTGGCCAATTATGGCTCAGGGGGTTTAGTACACGCCCCACACTATATAAGGCCACCTGCACGGCGGCCCTGTGTAGTATGTTCCGGCGTTGAGAGAGAGAGATAGTTAGACAGAGAGACAGTGTCATTTGATTTATATTAGAGTGGGTAGGCGAATTAGTTAGCTGCACTTACAGTGTATTGTGTGTGTGTGTGTATATATATATATATATATATATATATATATATATATATATATATATATAGTATTTACAAGTTAGTGTAGTGCGTCCTCTGCACAGTGTGCACCTAAAGCTAACTGAAGAAAATTGGTGGTGTTCTTCTGATCCTATTAGTACCGCAGGCAGCTGTAGTATTTACAAGTTAGTGTAGTGCATCCTCTGCACAGTGTGCACCTAAAGTTAACTGAAGAAAATTAGTGGTGTTCTTCTGATCCTATTAATACAACAGGCAGGCAGCTACAGTATTTACAGTTAGTGTACTGCGTCCTCTGCACAGTGTGCACCTAAAGCTACCTGAATAAAATTGGTGGTGTTCTTCGGATCCTATATTAATACCACCGGCAGGCAGCTACAGTATTTACAGTTAGTGTACTGTATCCTCTGCTTAGTGTGCACCTAAAGCTACCTGAATAAAATTGGTGGTGTTCTTCTGATCCTATATTAATACCACAGGCAAGCAGCTACAGTATGTACAGTTAGTGTACTGCGTCCTCTGCACAGTGTGCACCTAAAGCTACCTGAAGAAAATTGCTGTTGTTCTGCTCCTATTAATACCACAGGCAGGCAGCTACAGTATTTACAGTTAGTGTACTGTGTCCTCTGCACAATGTGCACCTAAAGCTACCTGAATAAAATTGGTGGTGTCCTTCTGATCCTATATTAATACCACAGGCAAGCAGCTACAGTATTTACAGTTAGTGTACTGCGTCCTCTGCACAGTGTGCACCTAAAGCTACCTCAATAAAATTGGTGGTGTTCTTTTGATCCTATATTAAGACCACAGGCAGGCAGCCACAGTATTTACAGTTAGTGTACTGCGTCCTCTGCACAGTGTGCACCTAAAGCTACCTGAAGAAAATTGCTGTTGTTCTGCTCCTATTAATACCACAGGCAGGCAGCGACAGTATTTGCAGTTAGTGTACTGCATCCTCTGCACAGTGTGCACCTAAAGCTACCTGTGAAGACAATTGAACAAATGACTGGTCGTGGAGGACACAGCCAGCAATTGGCAACAATCCCCAATTGAACATGGAGACTAAGAGAAAAGGGGGTGGGGATTTTTAAGGGTGCAAAATATCATCACATGTATTCAATAAAAAAATATTTTAGTTTTAGTTTTAGAGGGTAAAACAAAAGATGTACATAAAACCAAAGGACACAGGCATGTACAATGCTAATAACAAGATGTTTAAGCAAGACAACCAGACTACACCCGACATGTTTCGCCCATAGTTCGGGCTTGTTCAGGGAGGGGCTGTCTTTACGGAGGTACAAGCCTTCTGAAAAGGACAACACACAAACACAAAAAAATAGAAAAAAAAAAGGGAAAAAAATAATAAATAAATAAGTGTCAAGCCATCAGTAGGAAAATGTATACACATTGGGGGCTTTTGATAGACACTAAGCAATCATATTCAAATAATTATAAATACAATACAAAGTGTATAAATAAATATATGCATGTCTCCAGTCCCAGAGCAGTGCTACAGTCCCAGTTTATTTAAAGAAATGGGGGCAGCAATCCCGTCACAGTCTAACCCACAGCTGACTATATAGGTCAGGACCGCAGGCGAGCGGGGGTCACATAGGGGACCAGCTAAAAAAATATATAGGGGGTCAAATAAGCCGTAACAGATATTGTATATCTAATAATAAGTAGAAAATTGAGGGAGTCTCTCTGATAGAACCACCTCACAGAACCAAGGACAAGAAGGGGAGGAGAGGATGGGACAAAAAATGAGCAATAAGTGAATGGTGATCCAAAAGGGGAAAACCAACACTTTAGGCAATGATAATGTAACAAAGAACATCTTAGGAAGCCTGAGTAGTCAAAGATAGGACAGCCCGGCATCAAGATGTAGATATAAAGTAAGTCTCAAACAGGCAGGAATTCTCAGAGGGATAGAGAAATACCTTAGGACGGACAGTGGCACGTCTTGTCCCTGGGGGCTCCAGCAGCGGGTGAACGCTGGAGCAGCAGCGTTTTATCCCCTCCATCCGGTCCCAAAGGGCCGGAAGCGGACGTGGAGCTGTGTTGCACCTGCGCAGTGCATCATCACACAGCTCCGTCCGTCACCGCCGGGTCCTAGGACTCGGAGACCAGGCGGAGCAGGACAGCTCCCTCCTGTGGTGGTCGAAGGAGGAGAAAAATCATCCCTGTAAATCAGGGAGATGCGATGCAGAGCACGCAGAGTGGCACAGGATGGCGGGAGTCCTGCTGTGAAGCAGGAACGCCCCCGGGCATCCATGTGACCTCCAAAAGAAATGCCCAAAGGGTCAGACCACAGTATAGCTGGGGGGCATAGGCGGGAGCTATCGCTCACTCTAAGGAAAACAAGGGGGACTGGAACAATGTCATGGGCTTAGGGAGACACAAGTGCATTTACAAAAACATAACAGTGCAAGTAACAATAAGGCTTCAACATGATCAATAGACATCAATATGCAATATAGACAAGGCATACAAAATATTATAGCATACAGATAAATATATATGTGACTAAAAATATTCCTTTAAGATAAAGGTATCTAAAGGGGTCACACAAATTCAAGTGAAAAGTAGTTATTATCTAGGTATTCAGATATATTCCTAATTAATAATAAGTGGGATAATACTCAACTTATTAGTGATATCAAATGACAATTAAAGGGGATAACGGCCAAAAGGTATGGGGGAAGAAAGGGAGAGGGAAGGGGAGGAAGAAGGGGGAATAAAGTAAAGGAGGAAGGGATACAGAAAAAAAGAAAGAAAAAAAGGGAAGAAAAGAGGAAGGAAGGGGGGGATGGGAAAGAATGGAAAGGGAAAAAGGAAAGGGGTTGTGGGGGGGTGGGGCTTGATGGGGGGGGAGAGGAGGGGGAGAAGGAAGACAACAGAGGGGGATGGGGGGACCTTATAGAAAGGGCTTGAAACTCAACATCTCGTTTAAACCGGGATAGACCGTGGCTTTCAATAGGTGAATCCAACGGGATTCAAGTTGTAATAATCTCTGATCATTACTACCTCCTCTGATGTCCAACGGAATATGTTCCAACGCCATAAACTTAATGGTGTCCAATCTGAAGCCATGGTACAATCCCACATGGTGACTGATTGGAGTTTCCATTCTCCATTTTTTTGATGAGTGATATATGGTCATTAATTCTTTTTGAGAAGATGCGTTTTGTCTTCCCAACATAGAAACACTTGCAATTAGATTGCATTAAATAAACAACGCCAGGAGTTTGGCACGTGACTCTATATTTAATTTTATGAGTTTGACCATTAGGCAGATGAATTTCTTGATGGTTTAGCATAAAGCGGCATTTGTCACATTTTTTACAGGGGAATGAGCCTGGAGTGAGTGTAGATAAAGAAGACATTTGATAATGACTGTGAGTAAGACGGTCTCAACATGGTTCCCAACATATTAACGTACTATTGGGTTTGCCAACAATAAGGGCCAGTATTTGTTTATAATTTTCCTCACCTGCTTGTGTTGTTTAGTGTAGGGAGTTATGATCCTCACTACTTGGGATGAGGGTTTTTCTTTTTTCTTTTAAATCAGCGTATTTCTATCAGGGGCCTTTGCTCGATTAAAGGCTTTCTTTAGAGTATTGTGGGAATATCCCCTTTCGTGTAGTCGAGAGTACAGAAGTTTGGCTTCTTTCTGGAAGTCATCATCCCTGCTACAGTTGCGCCTCAATCATGATGCATGAAGGTTGGCGTTACTAGCCGATGGTTTCCTAAAGAGGGATGTACCCAGGGAGCCGTCATTTTCTACAAAAATCTGAATGTCCAGAAAATTGACAGACTTCTTGTCGCTTGACATGGTAAATTTGAGATTGTAGGTATTGTGGCTCATAATTTCCATGAATTCTAGCAACTCCTCATGTGTGCCTGACCAAATAATCAGAATATCGTCAATGTAGCGATGAAACGTAACTACTTTATCTAGGTATTTAGTAATATCCTCTCTAGAGAAAAGTTCTCTCTCCCACCCCCCCAGGTACAGGTTGGCGTACGATGGGGCACAACGTGTCCCCATCGCAACCCCCTGCACCTGGAGGTAGTGAGAGGGCCCAAAAAACAAATACGTTTCTGGTGAGTATAAACTTCAGTAACTCGAGTATGAATTCATTGTAGGGGTCAGCACCCTGACCACGTTCACGTAGATGTTCTGCCACTACTGATAGCCCTTTCTCATGCGGAATAGTGTTATAGAGGCTCCTTTTCCTTAGAGTGAGTGATAGCTCCCACCTATGCCCCCCAGCTATACTGTGGTCTGACCCTTTGGGCATTTCTTTTGGAAGTCACATGGACGCCCGGGGCGTTCCTGCTTCGCAGCAGGATGCCCGCCATCCTGTGCCGCTCTGCGTGCTCTGCATCACATCTCCCTGATTTACAGGGATGATTTTTCTCCCCGTTCGACCACCACAGGAGGGAGCTGTCCCACTCAGCCTGGTCTCCGAGTCCTAGGACCCGGCGTCGACGGACGGAGCTGTGTGATGATGCACTGTGCAGGTGCGACACGGCTCCACATCCGCTTCCGGCCCTTCGGGACCGGATGGAGGGGATAAAACGCCGCTGTTCCGGCGTTCACCCGCTGCTGGAGCCCCCAGGGACAAGAAGTGCCACTGTCCATCCTAAGGTATTTCTCTATCCCTCTGAGAATTCCTGCCTGTTTGAGACTTACTTTATATCTACATCTTGATGCCGGGCTGTCCTATCTTTGACTACTCAGGCTTCCTAAGATGTTCTTTGTTACATTATCATTGCCTAAAGTGTTGGTTTTCCCCTTTTGGATCACCATTCACTTATTGCTCATTTTTTTTCCCATCCTTTCCTCCCCTTCTTTTTCTTGTGTATTAGACCATTTATTGCCTTTGGTTCTGTGAGGTGGTTCTATCAAGTCCCTCGGTTTTGAGCTCTTCTAGGGTCTAAAGTGTAAGTTTACCTTCCTTTTTTCACCTATTCAGATAGAAAACTGCTATATATTGTATTGTATTTTATATATATATATATATATAGAGAGAGAGAGAGAGAGAGAGAGAGAGAGAGAGAGAGAGAGAGAGAGAGACTCCCTCAATTTTCTATTTATTATTAGATATACAATATCTGTTAAGGCTTATTTGACCCCCTACATATTGTTTTTAGCTGGTCCTTTTGTCCCCTCTGTGACCCCCTGCGGTCCTGACCTATATAGTCGGCTGTGGGTTAGACTGTGACGGGATTGCTGCCCCCATTTATTTGGACAAACTGGGACTGTAGCACTGCTCTGGGACTGGAGACACAGGTGCATATATTTATTTATACACTTTGTATTGTATTTATAATTATTTGAATATGATTGCTTAGTGTCTATCTATCAAAAGCCCACAATGTGTATACATTTTCCTACTGATGGCTTGACACTTATTTATTTATTTATTTTTTCCCCCCTTTTTTTTTTTCTCTTTTTTTGTGTTTGTGTGTTGTCCTTTTCAGAAGGCTTGTACCTCCGTAAAGACAGCCAACCCTGAAGAAGCCCGAACTATGGGCGAAACATGTCAGGTGTAGTCTGGTTGTCTTGCTTAAACATCTTGTTATTAGCATTGTACATGCCTGTGTCCTTTTGGTTTTATGTACATCTTTTGTTTTACCCTCTAAAACAAAAATAAAATATTATTTATTGAATACATGTGATGATATTTTGCACCCTCAAAAATCCCAACCCCCTTTTCTCTTAGTCTCTGTGAAGACAATTGCTGGTGTTCTCATAATAATAATACTACAGGCAATCATTGATTCTGCTAGCTGCAGTATCAGTATATATATATATATATATATATATATATATATATATATATATATATATATATATATATATATATATATATATACAGTATATATATATATATATATATATATATATATATATATACATCCCAGCTTTGCGCAGCTACATCTCACTTCAGACCATTAGTATGTCTGGAAGGCCAACAAGGAGAGGCAAACAGTCACAAGCCAATAAAAGAGGGCAAGCAGGCTCTCTGTCTAGAGGCAACAGTGCTGGACGTGGAGACGGTGCATCCTCATCAGCACGTGGCCTTGGGACATGCTTGTACTTTTTTTTGGCAGCTGGCCGTGTTGAGCCGCAACATGCGGAGGACTTGGTAGAGTGGATGACCAAGACGTCCTCATCCTCCTCATCCTCTGTCACCCAGGCTCAGGGTACTTTGTCTGGCAAAGCAGCTGCCAATGCGGCCTCTTCCCTCGGCTCAATGGCATCAGTCATTCCTTCCCTAGCCCCACCATGTCCTCCTGAGGAGTCCCCCGTACTGTTTTACTACAGTGTTGGGTACATGCTCCAGGAGGATGCCCAGCGTTTTGAAGGCTCCGATGATGGTACCCAGCTAGAGGAAGGCAGTAACATGAGCCCAGAGAGAGGGGGTGCCCAAAAGGGACAGCAATCTGGCAGTCATGTCCCCCCAGCTGCAGCATACTTCCAGCTTTGCTCCAGTGATGAGAAGAGAGGGGATGATGAGGTCACTGACTCCACGCGGGTGCCTGATAGGAGAGAAGAGGAGGAGGAGGAGGAGGCACATCACCTACGAGGCAGGATGCCCATCAGGGGCCAGCTTAAGGGCAGCACACCGACTGCATCACACCGCAGAGCTCCGCATGTGCATGTGCATGTGCAGGGCGCTGCTGTCTCTGCGCGTTATTCCAAAAGTTCTTTGGTGTGGGCCTTTTTTGAGATGAGTGCATCAGATCCCACCGCTGCTATTTATAACATATGTCTCAAGAGTAGGGATGAGCCGAACACCCCCCGGTTCGGTTCGCACCAGAACCTGCGAACGGACCGAAAGTTCGCACTAACGTTAGAACCCCATTGACGTCTATGGGACTCGAACGTTCGAAATCAAAAGTGCTCATTTTAAAGGCTAATTTGCATGGTATTGTCCTAAAAAGGGTTTGGGGACCCGGGTCCTACCCCAGGGGACATGTATCAATGCAAAAAAAACGTTTAAAAACGGCCGTTTTTTCGGGAGCAGTGATTTTAATGATGCTTAAAGTAAAAAAAAAAAGTGAAATATTCCTTTAAATATCGTACCTGGAGGGTGTCTATAGTATGCCTGTAAAGTGACGCGTGTTTCCCGTGTTTAGAACAGTCCCTGCACCAAATGTCATTTTCAAAGGAAAAAATCTCATTTAAAACTGCTTGCGGGTTTAATGTAATGTCGGGTCATGGCAATATGGATGAAAATCAGTGAGACAAACGGCATGGGTACCCCCCAGTCCATTACCAGGCCCTTTGGGTCTTGTATGGATATTAAGGGGAACCCCGCACCCAAATTAAAATAAGGAAAGGTGTGGGGCCACTAGGCCCTATATACTCTGAACAGCAGTATACAGGCGGTGCAAACAAGACAGGGACTGTAGGTTTGTTGTTAAGTAGAATCTCTTTGTAATTTTGAACGGGTACATTTTTAACGTGTTTAGCTCCAGCCAAAAAATCTTTTTTAAGCTTTTTGGAAAACATAGGGAAGGGTTATCACCCCTGTGACATTTGTTTTGCTGTCTTTCCTCCTCTTCAGAAGATTTCACCTCACTTTTTGTCCCAATGAAAAATGTTTTTTGAAAATTTGGATTTTTTTGTGGAACAAGGATTGGAAAGCATCAGTGGAAAGGAGAATTTTTTTTCCCATATTAACTCTTACAGGAGAGAATTTCCCTTCCTAGGGGTAGATTTCATCTCACTTCCTGTTGTCTCCTTCCGTTTGCAAGTAGGAGTCGTTTGTAAGTTAGATGTTTGAAAGTAGGGTCCTGCCCTATATACTCAGCAGAAATTTGGGCCTTAGGTGTTGCTGTGGCCACAACACTGTAAGCCCTCACAGGGCCCTGCTTTGAAATATTAGTTCAAGAATTGTAATTACATGCCCCTGTTGAACAGGAGCTGAAAAATTAGGCCTTAGGCACTGGTGCTGGTGCCACAACACTGCAACCCCTCACAGACACTCTAGTTGGAACACAGGAACGAGCCCTGCTGCAAAGTATTGCATCAAAAATTGTAATTACACGCCCCTGTTAGACAGGGGCAGAAAAATTGGGCCTTAGGCACTGGTGCTGGTGCCACAACACTGCAACCCCTCACAGACACTCTAGTTGGAACGCAGGAACGAGCCCTGCTGCAAAGTATTGCATCAAAAATTGTAATTACACGCCCTGTTAGACAGGGGAAGAAAAATTGGGCCTTAGGCACTTTTGCTGGTGCCACAACACTGCAACCCCTCACAGACACTCTAGTTGGAATGCAGGAACGAGCCCTGCTGCAAAGTATTACATCAAAAATTGTAATTACACGCCCCTGTTAAACAGGGGCTCAAAAATTGGGCCTTAGGCACTGGTGGTGGCGCCCAGAACCAAAAATGTTCTTACAAGCTATCAGCGTGATGATTGAGGAGGAAGAGGATAATTACTCAGGGATAGTCACTCAGCATCAGCATAGGCAGTCTTTGAAGGGATCTGAGATTTCAAAAAAAATTATTCGGTTACATCAGCATCAGGTGCTTGGTAGCTGGTGGTGATCCAAGACTGATTCATTTTTATGAAGGTCAGTCGATCGACCGAGTCGGTGGACAGACGCACCCTGTGATCGGTTACCACGCCTCCAGCAGCACTGAATGTGCGTTCCGAAAGAACGCTGGATGCAGGACAGGCCAGTAGCTCAATTGCATACTGTGCAAGCTCTGGCCAGTGATCCATCCTCAAGACCCAGTAACCCAGAGGATTTTCGGTGGGAAAGGTGTCCAAGTCTGATCTTGCCCCTAGGTATTCCTGCACCATGTAAAACAGACGCTGGCGATGGTTGCTGGAACCGATCATACCTTGGGGCTGCGGACCAAAAAATTGTCTGAACGCATCGGTCAGACGGCCACCTTCTCCACCGCTCCTTCTTTGACTGACCGAAGCCTCAGCAACACGTTGTTCAGAAACAGGAGTTTGAAACCTCCCAGTTTCTGGGAACGCGTTGCACAGACCTTTCTGCAAGGCCTCCCGAAGATGTTTCATCCTCTGCTCCCTCTGCGATGGCAAGATAAGGTCCGCAACCTTACCCTTGTAACGTGGATCAAGGAGGGTTGCCAGCCAGTATTGGTCCTTCTCCTTGATACCACGAATACGAGGATCCTTACGCAGGCTTTGCAGGATCAGGGAGGCCATGCAGCGTAGGTTTGCTGAGGCATTCGGTCCGGAGTCCTCTGGGTCACTAAGGACGACAACGTCCGCAGCCACCTCCTCCCAGCCACGTACAAGTCCATGTGTTTCTTGGGACTGATCCCTTAAAGACTGCTGCTGATGCTGAGTGCCAGGCTCCACCTCCATACTGACACAATCTTCCTCCTCCTCCTCCTCCTCCTCGTCCTCTTCCTGTGTGATGGGCGGGCACGCAGGAACACTGTCTGGATAAAGGGGGCCTTGAGAGCTAAGGAAGTCCTCCTCTTCCTGCCTCTGTTCTGCCTCAAGTGCCCTGTCCATTATTCCACGCAGCGTGTGCTCCAACAGGTGGACAAGGGGGACAGTGTCACTGATGCATGCACTGTCACTGCTCACCATCCTCGTGGCCTCCTCGAATGGTGACAGGACAGTGCATGCATCCCTGATCATGGCCCACTGGCGTGGGGAAAAAAAACCAAGCTCCCCTGACCCTGTCCTGGTGCCATAGTCGCACAGGTACTCATTGATGGCCCTCTGCTGCGTGTGCAGCCGCTGCAGCATGGCCAACGTTGAGTTCCACCTGGTGGGCATGTCACAGATTAGGCGGTTCTTGGGCAGGTTAAACTCCTTTTGGAGGTCCGTCAGCCGAGCACTGGCATTATATGACCGGCGGAAATGCACACAGACTTTCCTGGCCTGCCTCAGGACATCCTGTAACCCCAGGTACCTGCCCAAGAACCGCTGCACCACCAAGTTAAGGACGTGAGCCAAACAGGGCACATGGGTCATTTGTCCCTGTCGGAGGGCAGAGAGGAGGTTGGTGCCATTGTCGCAAACCACCATTCCTGCCTTAAGTTGGCGTGGCGTCAACCACCTCTGAACCTGCCCCTGCAGAGCTAACAGAACCTCTGCCCCAGTGTGGCTCCTGTCCCCAAGCACACCAGCTCAAGCACCGCATGGCATCTTTTGGCCTGCGTACTTGCGTAGCCCCTTGAACGACTACGGAGCACCGCTGGTTCCGAGGAAGAGGCCATGGAGGAAGAAGAAGAGGAGGGGGTGGAGGAGAGAGGTGTGTCACAATCACTAGCATTTTGGAGGCGTGGTGGTGGAACAACCTCCAACACTACTGCACCTTGTCCTGCATCCTTCCCAGCTGCCAGCAGAGTCACCCAATGCGCCGTGAAACTTAGGTAACGACCCTGTCCATGCCTGCTAGACCATGAGTCAGTGGTAATATGCACCTTACCGCTGACCGCCCTGTCCAGCGAGGCATGGACATTGCCTTCCACATGCCGGTAGAGAGCCGGAATCGCCTTCCGTGAGAAAAAGTGGCGTTTGGGTACCTGCCACTGAGGAACCGCACATTCCACAAACTCACGGAAGGGGACAGAGTCTACCAACTGAAAAGGCAGCAGTTGAAGTGCTAGCAATTTTGCCAAGCTAGCATTCAACCGCTGGGCATGTGGATGGCTGGGAGCAAACTTTTTTCGGCGGTGCAGCAGCTGGGGCAGGGAAATTTGCCTGGTATAATCTGACGTCGGTGTACCAAAAGCAGATTGCCCACAAGTACTTAGCTGTGACACACCTAATTCTACACCTTCATTACTCTCAGTGCAGGTCTCAGAGAGGACTGGAGGTCTAGTGGGGTTGGAAATCTCAGCTGATGAGGAGCAAGGAGAGGTCCTCTTTGTTCTTTGATGTGGGTCTTTTAGATACGCTTGCCAACGAACTGCATGGCAGGTCAACATATGTCTGGTCAAGCATGTGGTACCCAAGCGGGAGATGTTTTGGCCACGTGAGATACGCTTGAGACATATGTTGCAAATAGCAGCGGTGCGATCTGATGCACTCGTCTCAAAAAAGGCCCACACCAAAGAACTTTTTGAATAATGCGCAGAGACTGCAGCGCCCTGCACATGTGGAGCTTTGGGGTGTGATGCAGTCAATGTGCTGCCCTTAGGCTGGCCCCTGGAGGGCATCCTGCCTCGTTGGTGATGTGCCGCCTCCTCCTCCTCCTCCTCCTCCTCTCTCCTATCAGGCACCCACGTTGAGTCAGTGACCTCATCATCCCCTCCCTCCTCATCACTGGAGCAAACCTGGCAGTATGCTGCAGCAGGGGGAGCATGACTGCCAGATTGCTGTCCTTCTTGGGCACCCCCTCTGTCCGTGCTCATGTTACTGCCTTCATCGAGCTCAGTATCATCATCAGAGCCTTCCAAACGCTGGGCATCCTCCTGGAGCATGTACCCAACACTGTGGTCAAACAGTTCGAGGGACTCCTCAGGAGGACATGGTGGAGCTAGGGAAGGAGTCACTGATGACATTGAGCCGAGGGAAGAGGCCGCTGCTTTGCCAGACAAAGCATCCTGGGCATGGGTGAGAGAGGAGGATGAGGACGGCTTGGTCATCCACTCGACCAAGTCTTCCGCATGTTGCGGCTCAACACGGCCAGCTGCCGAAAAAAAGGCCAAGCGTGTCCCATGGCCACGTGCTGATGAGGATGCACCGTCTCCATGACCAGCACTAGACACAGAGCCTGCTTGCCCTCTCTTATTGGCTTGTGACTGTCTGCCTCTCCTTCTTGGCCTTCCAGACATACTAATGGCCTGTAGCTGCACTAAGCTGGGATATATATATATATATATATGTACTGATACTGCAGCTAGCAAAATCAACTGCCTGCCTGTAGTATGAGAACACCACCAACCTTCTACAGGTAGCTTTAGCTGAACACTGTGAGGTGGACGCACCCCACTAACTTGTAGGTTTAGCTGAACACTGTGAGCAGGACGCACTGCACTAAATGTAAATAGTCTAGCTGCCTGACCGTGTTACTAATAGGATCAAAAGAACACCAATAATTTTCTTCAGGTAGCTTTATATACTGTAACAAGACAAGCCTGCCTGTCAGTAGGAAGATAACAGGAACGGATCTAGCTGAACACTGTGAGCAGGACGCACTGTACTAAATGTAAATAGTCTAGATGCCTGACCGTGGTACTAATAGGATCAAAAGAACACCAGTAATTTTCTTCAGGTAGCTTTATATACTGTAACAAGACAAGCCTGCCTGTCAGTAGGAAGATAACAGGAACGGATCTAGCTGAACACTGTGAGCAGGACGCACTGTACTAAATGTAAATAGTCTAGCTGCCTGACCGTGGTACTAATAGGATCAAAAGAACACCAGTAATTTTCTTTAGGTAGCTGTAAATACTGTAACAAGACAAGCCTGCCTGTCAGTAGGAAGATAACAGGAACGGATCTAGCTGAACACTGTGAGCAGGACGCACTGTACTAAATGTAAATAGTCTAGCTGCCTGACCGTGGTACTAATAGGATCAAAAGAACACCAGTAATTTTCTTCAGGTAGCTTTATATACTGTAACAAGACAAGCCTGCCTGTCAGTAGGAAGATAACAGGAACGGATCTAGCTGAACACTGTGAGCAGGACGCACTGCACTAAATGTAAATAGTCTAGCTGCCTGACCGTGGTACTAATAGGATCAAAAGAACACCAGTAATTTTCTTTAGGTAGCTGTAAATACTGTAACAAGACAAGCCTGCCTGTCAGTAGGAAGATAACAGGAACGGATCTAGCTGAACACTGTGAGCAGGACGCACTGTACTAAATGTAAATAGTCTAGCTGCCTGACCGTGGTACTAATAGGATCAAAAGAACACCAGTAATTTTCTTTAGGTAGCTGTAAATACTGTAACAAGACAAGCCTGCCTGTCAGTAGGAAGATAACAGGAACGGATCTAGCTGAACACTGTGAGCAGGACGCACTGTACTAAATGTAAATAGTCTAGCTGATAACAGGAACGAATCTAGCTAAACTGAATACAGTGTATATATATATATATATATATATATATGTAACACCTGGGATGCATATATATACACAATACACTTTAAGTGCAGCTAACTGACTGACTGTCCTGCCTAATCTAGCTAACTCAAATGAAATGACACTGTCTCTCTCTCTCTCTAAGCACACCGGAACACACTGCACAGGGCCGCCGTGCAGGCGGCCTTATATAGTGTGGGGCGTGTACTAAATCCCCAGAGCCATAATTGGCCAAAGCCTCCTTGGCTTTGGCCAATTACGGCTCTCTGTTCAGGCGGCGCTGTGATTGGCCAAGCATGCGGGTCATAGTGCATGCTTGGCCAATCATCAGCAAGCAATGCACTGCGATGCCGCAGTGAATTATGGGCCGTGACGCGCCACACGAATTTGGCGCGAACGGCCCATATCGTTCGCAATTCGGCGAACGACCGAACAGCCGATGTTCGAGTCGAACATGGGTTCGACTCGAACATGGGTTCGACTCGAACACGAAGCTCATCCCTACTCAAGAGTATCTCGCGTGGCCAAAACATCTCCCACTTGGGCACCACATGCTTGACCAGACATATGTTGACCTGCCATGCAGTTCGTTGGCAAGCGTACCTAAAAGACCCACACCAAAGAACAAAGAGGACCTCTCCTTGCTCCTCATCAGCTGGGATCTCCAACCCCACTATACCTTCAGTCATCTCTGAGACCTGCACTGAGAGGAATGAAGGTGTAGAATTAGGTGTGTCACAGCCAAGTACTTGAGGGCAATCTGCTATCGGTGCACCAACGTCAGATTGTATCAGGCAAATTTCCCTGCCCCAGCTGCTGCACCGCCGAAAGAAGTTCGCTCCCAGCTATTCACATGCCCAGCAGTTGAATTCTAGCTTGGCTAAATTTCTAGCACTTCAACTGCTGCCTTTTCAGTTGGTAGACTCTGCCCCCTTCCGTGAGTTTGTGGAATGTGCGGTTCCTCAGTGGCAGGTTCCCAAACGCCACTTTTTTTCTCACGGAAGGTGATTCCGGCTCTCTACCGGCATGTGGAAGGCAATGTCTTGTCCTCGCTGGACAGGGCGGTCAGCGGTAAGGTGCATATTACCGCTGACTCATGGTCCAGCAGGCATGGACAGGGACATTACCTATCTTTCACCGCACACTGGGTGACTCTTCTGGCAGCTGGGAAGGATGCAGGACAGGGTGCAGTAGTGTTGGAGGTTGTTCCTCCACCACGCCTCCAAAATACTACTAGTGGTGATTCTTCCACACCTCTCTCCTCCACCCCCTCCTTTTCTTCCTCCGTGGCCTCTTCCTGTGCTGATTTGTCTACGGAACCAGTGGGCGTTCAAAGGGCTACACAAGCACGCAGGCCAAAAGATGCCATGCGGTGCTTGAGCTGGTGTGCTTGGGGGACAGGAGCCACACTGGGGCAGATATTCTGTCAGCTCTGCAGGGGCAGATTCAGAGGTGGTTGACGCCATGGCAGGTTAAGGCAGGTATGGTGGTTTGTGACAATGGCACCAACCTCCTCTCTGCCCTCCGACAGGGACAACTGACCCATGCGCCCTGTTTGGCTCACGTCCTTAACTTGGTGGTGCAGCGGTTCTCAACGTTGGCCATGCTGAAGCGGCTGCACACACAGAAAAGGGCCATTAATGAGTACCTGTGCGACTATGGCACCAGGACAGGGTCAGGGGAGCTTGTTTTTTTTCCCCACGCCAGTGGGCCATGATCAGGGATGCATTCACTGTCCTGTCACAATTTGAGGCCACGAGGATGGTGAGCAGTGACAGTGCATGCATCAGTGACACTGTCCCCCTTGTCCACCTGTTGGAGCACACACTGCGTGGAATAATGGACAGGGCACTTGAGGCAGAACAGAGGCAGGAAGAGGAGGACTTCCTTAGCTCTCAAGGCTCCCTTTATCCAGACAGTGTTCCTGCGTGCCCGCCGATCACACAGAAAGAGGACGAAGAGGAGGATTGTGTCAGCATGGAGATAGAGCCTGGCACTCAGCATCGGCAGCAGTTTTCAAGCGATCATTTACAGTCCCAAGAAACCCATGGACTTGTACGTGGCTGGGAGGAGGTGGCTGTGGATCATGTCATTCTTAGTGACCCAGAGGACTCCGGACCGAATGCCTCAGAAAACCTACGCTGCATGGCCTCCCTGATCCTGCAAAGCCTGCGGAAGGATCCTCGTATTCGTGGTATCAAGGAGAGGGATCAATACTGGCTCGCAACCCTCTTTGATCCACTTTACAAGGGTAAGGTTGCAGACCTTATCTTGCTGTCGCAGAGGGAGCTGAGGATGAAACATCTTCGGGAGGCCTTGCATAAAGGTCTGTGCAACGCCTTCCCAGAGACTGGGAGGTTACAAACTCCTGTTCCTGGACAACGTGTTGCTGAGGCCTCAGTCAGTCAAAGAAGGGGCAGTGGAGAAGGTGGCCATCTGACCGATGCGTTCAGACAATTTTTTAGTCCGCAGCCCCAAGGTACGATCGGTTTCAGCAACCATCGCCAGCGTCTGTTTTACATGGTTCAGGAATACCTAGGGGCAAGATCTGACTTGGACACCTTTCCCACCGAAAATCCTCTGCGTTACTGGGTCTTGAGGATGGATCACAGAGCTTGCACAGTATGCAATTGAGCTACTGGCTTGTCCTGCATCCAGCGTTCTTTCGGAATGCACATTCAGTGCTGCTGGAGGCTTTGTAACTGATCACAGACTCGGTTGATTGGCTCACCTTCATAAAAATGAATCAGTCTTGGATCACCAGCTACCAAGCACCTGATGCTGATGTAACCGTATCATTTTTTTTTGAAATGTCAGATCCCTTCAAGACTGCCTATGCCAGGGCTTGACAAATTTGCTTGTAATCTAGGAGCCAGCTAAAAAAGTTAGGAGCCAGGTTTTTTTTTTTTTTTTTTAAACGACCAACAGCTTTATTTTCAATATAAAAATTAACCAATCTTAAATTTACACAGAGACGACTAGAACGAATGTGACTGCTTTTATTTCCTGCCATGCAGGGACATAAGACCGCCATATTCACGCTAAGGATCCAATCAGATCCGCCTGAAAAACTGACAGGCGAACCTGATCAGACAGCCCGTGTGAAAGGGGCCAAGCAGGGAGATGACAAATAATAAATTCATTTTAAATTAACCACTTCCTTCCCGCAGGACGACTATATACGTCCTGTCTTTGAAGAGAAATACCGTTGTTATGGTAGCAGCTAGCTACCATAACCCCGGTATCTTCTTCAAGAGCCGGCGGTTCTCTTTCAGATAAAAGTGGTCTCTGCAGCAGATTCGCAGCGAGATCACTTTTATCGGTGGCAGGAGAGGGCCCCCCCTACCGCCGCGCTCCGGTGCCCTTCACCGCTTACCGTGGCAGTCGGTAACGGCGGAGGCGATCCGGATCTGTCCCTGGCCTGACATGGAGACCAGTGAGAGGAAGATGGGCCCCCCGCCCGTCTCCAAGTCATTGCAGGGCGGAAGCGACGTCAAATCGTCACTTCCACCCATAGCTCTTAAAGGGACATTTTTATTATTATTTTTTTCAAATGACAATTTTTTTTTTTTAATGCATTTTAGTGTAAATATGAGATCTGAGGTCTTTTTGACCCCAGATCTCACATTTAAGAGGTCCTGTCATGCTTTTTTTCTATTACAAGGGATTTTTACATTCCTTGTAATAGGAATAAAAGTGACTTTTTTTTTTTTAAAAGAACAGTGAAAAAATAAAAGTTAAAATAATTAAGAATTTTTTTTTTTTTTTTAAATGTGCCCCATCCCTTGTAATAGAAATAAAAGTGACACAATTTTTTTTAAAAAAACAGTGTAAAAATAAAAAATAAAAAGTAAAATATATAAGAAAAAAAATATTTTTTTTAAACGCGCCCCGTCCCGCCGAGCTCGCTTGCAGAAGCGAATGCATATGTGAGTAGCGCCCGCATATGAAAGCGGTGTTCAAACCACACGTGAGGTATCGCCACGATCGTTAAAGCGAGAGCAATAATTCTAGTCCTAGACCTCCTCTGTAACTTAAAACATGCAACCTGTAGAATTTTTTAAACGTCGCCTATGGAGATTTTAAAGGGTAAATTTCGTCGCCATTCCACGAGCGGACGAAATTTAGAAGCGTGACATGTTGGGAATCCATTTACTCGGCGTAACATTATCTTTCACAATATAAAAAAAATTGGGCTAACTTTACTGTTTTCTTATTTTTTAATTAAAAAAAAGTATTTTTTCCTAAAAAAGTGCGCTTGTAAGTCCGCTGCGCAAATACGGTGTGACAGAAAGTATTGCAATGACCGCCATTTTATTCTCTAGGGTGTTAGAATAAAAAATATATATAATGTTTGGGGGTTCTAAGTAAAGGGAAGGAAATGAGCGGGCAGTGAAAACAGGTAGGGAAAGCTCCATTAGCATTGATGGATGTCCTGTCATACCAACGGCCACCACCAGAGGGCGCCTGATTGCAGAAGGAACCATAGGACTGCAGTAGGCCGCAAAGCCGCGGCCTCAATTACCGGCGCGGCCCATCGCGATCGCGCCGGGAGGGGGGGGTGTCGAACGGACACAGGATACCCCAGCTGTGCCGCCCCAGGCGCCAGGTCGCTAATTCTAGTCGCAAATGCAACCTGGCGCCCGGGGTTTGTCGAACCCTGGCCTATGCTGATGCTGAGTGACTATCCTGTTATGCTGAGTGACTATCCTCTTCCTCCTCAATGATCATGCTGATAGCTTGTAAGAATATTTTTAGTTCGGGACGCCGCCACCAGTGGCTTAGGCCCAATTTTTCAGCCCCTGTTTAACAGGGGCGTGTAATTACAATTTTTTATGCAATATTTTGCAGGAGGGCTCATTCCTGTGCTCCAACTAGAGTATCTGTGAGGGCTTGCAGTGTTGTGACACCAGTGCCTAAGGCCCAATTTTTCTGCCCCTGTTCAACAGGGACATGTAATTACAATTCTTGATCTAATATTTCACAGCAGGGCCCGTTTCTGCGCCCACCAAGAGTAACTGTGAGGACTTACAGTGTTGTGGCACCAGCACCACCACCACCAAAGGCCCAATTTTTCTGACCCTGTTCAACAGGTGCATGTAATTACAATTCCTGATCTAATATTTCACAGCAGGGCCCGTTTCTGAACCCACCAAGAGTACCTGTGAGGACTTACAGTGTTGTGGCACCAGCACCACCACCAAAGGCCCAATTTTTCTGACCCTGTTCAACAGGGGCATGTAATTACAATTCTTGATCTAATGTTTCACAGCAGAGCCCGTTCCTGCACCCACCAAGAGTAACTGTGAGGGCTCACATTGTTGTGGCAACACCAACACCTAAGGCCCCAATTTCTGCAGAGTATATAGGGCAGGCCCCTACTTTCAAACATCCAACTTACACACGACTCCTACTTGCAAACGGAAGGAGATAACAGGAAGTGAGATGAAATCTACCCCTAGGAAGGGAAATTCTCTCCTGTAAGGGTTAATATGGGAAAAACGTGTCTCCTCTCCACTGATGCTTTATCACCAATCCTTGTTTCACTAAAAACTCCAAATTTTCAAAAAACATTTGTCATTGGGACAGAAAGTGAGGTGAAATCTTCTGAAGAGGCGCACAGACAGCAAAACAAATATTACAGGGGTGATAACCCTTCCCTATGTTTTCCAAAATGCTTAAAAATAGATTTTTTGGCTGGAGCTAAACACGTTAACAATGTACCAGTTCAAAATTACAAACAGATTCTACTTAACAAACCTACAGTCCCTGTCTTGTTTGCACCGCCTGTATACTGCTGTTCAGATTATATAGGGCCTGGGGGCCCCACGCCTTTCCTTCTTTAATTTGGGTGCGGGGTTCTCCTTAATATCTACACAAGACCCAAAGGGCCTGGTAATGGACTGGGGGGGAGGGGGGTACCCATGCCTTTTGTCTTACTGATTTTCATCCATATTGCCGGGACCCGAAATTACATTAAAGCCGCAAGCAGTTTTAAATGACATTTATCACTTTAAAAATGTCATTTTGTGCAGGGACTGTTCTAAGCACGGGAAACACGCGCCACTTTACAGGCATACTATAGACACCCCCCAGGTACGATATTTAAAGGAGTATTTCACTTTTTTTTCACTTTAAGCATCATTAAAATCACTGCTTCCGAAAAAACGTTAGTTTTTAAAACTTTTTTTGCATTGATACATGTCCCCTGGGGCAGGACCCGGGTCCCCAAACCCTTTTCAGGACAATACCATGCAAATCAGCCTTTAAATTTAGCACTTTTGACTTTGAACGTTCGAGTCCCATAGACTTCAATGGGGTTCTAACGTTCGTGCGAAGTCTCGGTCCGTTCACAGGTTCTGGTGCAAACCGAACCAGGGGGGCGTTTGGCTCATCCCTACCGATCAACTGAATTAAAAGGTTGTTCGACCGTTTCTTCGGCCCGCCGAATGACCACAATGCACTGCGCCACAGCAGGGTGCATTGAAAGCTCTGATTGGCTGAAACAATGAAAGTTTCGCCCAATCAGGGCACAGAGCACTGTCAGAGCCATGATTGCATGCTGTCATGATGACTGTATGCAATCATGGCTCATTGCTCTTAATCTCGCCCCACACTATAAAAGTATTCTTTCTAAAGCGCCCATTTGCAGTGTGATAGCGGCATGAAGAATGATAGAACAGGGCTCTGTTCAGTGCTATTAGACAGTAATGCCCTGTACACACGATCGGACATTAATCAGACATTCCGACAACAAAATTCATCGGATTTTTTCCGACGGATGTTGTCTCAAACTTGTCTTGCATACACATGGTCGCACAAAGTTGTCAGAAAATCTGATCGTTCTGAACGTGGTGACGTAAAACACGTAGGTTGGGTCTATAAACGGGGCAGTAGCCAATAGCTTTCGTCTCCTAATTTATTCTGAGCATGCATAGCACTTTGTGCGTCGGATTTATCTACACACAATCAGAATTTAAAGGATCGGATTTTGTTGTCGGAAATATTTATAGCCTGCTCTCAAACTTTGTGTGTCGGAAATTCCGATGGAAAAAGTCCAATGGAGCCCACAGACGATCGGAATTTCCGACAACACAATCCGATCGCACTTTCTCTGTCGGAAAATCCGACCGTGTGTACAGGGCATTAGTGTGCTATTCTGAATATATTGTCAGTAGAATATCAGTTTAGTGTGAATCTAGGGATATTTTAGTGTGCTACATTAGTGTTAATGTAGGGATAGTTCAGTTATTGTGAGTGTAGTGCGACCACCATTCATCTTTACATTAGTGTGAATGTAGGGATAGCTCAGCCAGTGTCAGTGTAGTGACCATTTTAACACAGTTTTTTTCTGTGTGTTACTGCAAGTTTAATGCAATATATTTCATTGCGTTACTGCAAGTTTAACGCCATATAGTTCTGTGCGTTACTGCAAGCCTAATGCCGTATATTTCATTGAGTTACTGAAAGTTTAATGCAATATATTTAATTGTGCTACTGCAAGTTTAATGCAATATATTACATTGCGTTACTGCAAGTTTAACTCCATATAGTTCTGTGCGTTACTGCAAGTTTAACGCCATATAGTTCTGTGCGTTACTGCAAGCCTAATGCCATATATTTCATTGCGCTACTGCAAGTTTAATGCAATATATTACATTGCATTACTGCAAGTTTAACTCCATATAGTTCTGTGCGCTACTGCAAGTTTAACGCTAAATAGTTCTGTGCGTTACTGCAAGTTTAATGCCATATAGTTCTGTGCGTTACTGCAAGTTTAACGCCACATATTTCATTGCATTACTGCAAGTTTAACGCCATATTGTTCTGTGCGTTACTGTTTAATGCCATATATTTCACTGTAAGGGGGCCAGCAGCGTATGTATCCACAGGCAAAGGTGGATGTGGTCAGTCCTCAGGCAGGGCATCATTTCCTCTGTTTAGTGATGTTTCCCGTGCTATCCAGCCACAGCATGCAGAGGAGGCGGTGGATTGGCTTACTAAACCATCCTCATCCTCTGTCACCCAAGCAGGGACTAGTGCGCAGTCCCCTGCAGCTGCCAGAGTGGCAAAACCTGTCTCCTTATCCACAGCTATTCCTGCCATAGCCCCACTGGTACACAAGTTGGCAGTCATGTTCCCCCAGATGCAGCATATTGCCAAGTTGTCTCCAGTGGTAATGTATATAATATATATATATATACTAGACTGTGTATATATTTATATTAATGCACTGACTGTATATATAGTCTACACTAAATGCACTGTATATATAGTCTGCACTGAATGCATATATATATATTTTAATACATTGCCTGCATGCCACTAACTAATCTGCCTAATCTAGCTCAACGTCTCTCTATCTCCGTCCACTCCAACACATTACATACGGCCGCTGTGTAAGCAGCCTTATATAGTGTGGGGTGTGGACTTAGCCCCCTGTGCCATGATTGGCCAAAGGTACCCTGCCTTTGGCCAAATATGACTCTCTCAGCAGAGCGTGCTATGATTGGCCAAAGCATGCAGGTCAGGTGCAGGCTTTGGCCAATCATCAGACATCAATGCACTGCGATCTCACAGTGCATTATGGGGCATTCAGCAAGGCTCGAATTTGCAGAAAACGCCCCATAATGTTCGCTATTCGGCGAACGGGCGAACTTACGTTCGACTCAAACCGCGGGCCCGTCCCTAATCCTTTTCAATCCAGCAAGTTTGAACAACATAGCTATTTTTTTTTTAGGTTTCTTTGCCTTTTTTTTTCAGGGTGTATTCTTTTTTCTTCCTGTACAGGGCGCCGCAGCAAGGTACGTCATATCCTGTGGTGCCCTGGCTCCTGAGAGATGTGTGTCATCAAGCCCAGGAGTCAACAAAAGGACTGGCTCTTTCTCCGATGCTGCCGTTGTGATGGCAACCAGAGATACAATCGCGCGCCGCGCCTCAGGTTTTATGCACATGTGGGAGATCGGGAGGTGCATGCTGGGTAACCAGCACTTTATCCCAGAAGACTACACTAGTGGGCTTCACATGCTCACAATTAAGATGGGAGCACATAGCCAAAGGATTATAAAGGTTTGTTTTATAAAAAAAATACTATCATACTACAGCAACTTTGCATATAGTTAGCTTTTTAAAAACTTAGTGATAAAAGCATACCAGTTCTCTTTAAAAAAAAAAAAAAGAACACCGCTTTCATTTTGCATAGCAGCAGAAAAGGGGTTAAAAGATTGCATATAAAATCCTCCCTGCCCTTTACCACCTTGTTCTCCAAGCCCATCATGTGACACATGTTAGAGGTGAGGTGCGGTGCTGGGGGTGGGACCATGCGCTGAAGCTTGTCAGCTGTTTAACCACATATCTACCAAGGTATGTTTATAAATGACATGGAAGAGAAGTGGTAAATCAAGCTCATGGCTGCTGTTGCTGCAGCCACGACCTTGGTACTGACCTTAACAGTTGGCAAGGGGCCTTTTTTGATAAAGGTTGCAATAGAAGGGTTTTTTGGGACTTTGAATGAGACGCATGATAACATTCATCTCCATCCCTAGTCAGGTACATAAAGAAAGAGGGTCGGGACTTTAAATTAGGTGTGTATATTGTAGCTAATCGAAGGAGTCAAAGTGAAAACATGAACAAGTATTTGTTTGCCATGATTGAGTAGGTACATAACAGACAATACATGCAATAGTGGCACATAATATAACAAATCATGTATCCAAGTCATTTACATGTTAAAAGCATGAATCGAATATACAATAATATTGTCCACAATAATAAAATATATTATAGTGATTTAATATTATTGTATATTCTATTCATGCTTTTAACATGTAAATGACTTGGATACATGATTTGTTATATTATATGCCACTATTGCATGTATTGTCTGCTATGTACCTACTCAATCATGGCAAACAAATAAATACTTGTTCATGTTTTCACTTTGACTCCTTCGATTAGCTACAATATACACCTCATTTAAAGTCCCGACCCTCTTTCTTTATGTTTTTGATAAAGGTGATGCATATGGCTGTAGAGATCACTTTTAAGGGGCTCTCTAAGTGGCTCCATAAAGAGGACAGATCACCTGCCCCCTTGTGATAGTAATAAAGTAGAAAAAGAAGAATTTCGGCACTGGCAACATCTCGGGACGGGAGGGGGGCGTGACCGGAAGGGCGGGTGCGTGCTGTCCCACAGCATGGAGTGAGTGTGAGTGAGTGAGGACGCTGTGTGTTCTGTCTCACCTCCGCCCCCTTGTGAGCACACGGACGGATGGATGACCGGGAAAAGCAGATTCACTGCAGGACGGGCGGTGTAGCGTCAGAGCGTGGGTAGAGCAGCTGTTGTCCATCAGCTTCGCCTCACAGCTCCCCCCATCGGACTCCTCTACTCCTCCTCGCTACTCCACGGTAGGCTGTAAATGCCAAGGAAACCCCCAGGCATGACGTTGCCTCCCGTACTCTGCCATGTAATGGAATGAGACACTGGAACGAGACACAGCAATAGCTCCTTCTCCTATTCTCACACATCCAGCAGTGAGCTGAAGACCTCTAGAGTGGTATAGTATAAAGTACAATTAATGTTAATGTGTGGTATGCCAGAAGCTGTTGAAGGAGACATTGTATCTATGGTATCTTTTTCTTTGCGGATCGGCTCAGCACCTGGTAATATAACATTCTGGTAATAACAACAACAAACTCTTGCAATTACAAAATCCCCTGGAACAAACAAACAAACAACATAGGATACAGGATATCTAGGCGCCATTAGGGGCCTGTTTGACTTGGTGACTGTGTGACTGGTTGGGGGCATAAAAATCGAGAGTTAAATGCTATAATACCATAATGTTACAATCCTGTATGTAAAATATTGCTCAATGTTTGCACTGAGCTCAGGTTGGGTCTGGGAGCAGCAGGTCTGTGTATTAACTTCCTAACCCCTCAGTCTCAGGTGGGGCTGCCCTCTACCTACTACCCAAGCTCTTGCAGGGGTAGGGGGTTCAGGACGGGCTCAGTAGCTGAAGGGGCGGCAGGCTTGGGGGTGTTGGGATATGTTTTACATTCATTCCAGCTGATATACATTGTTGTTGTATAAACAAGTCATCCAGAATAGCCATTTCATTCTATGGTGGAGCTAGGAGGGGGTGGGGGCATCGGCTGCAGAAGGGACGGGGGGGTATAGGGGTGGAAAAATAAAAAAAGGCAGCTTCGCTCTGGTCATCATTCTATTAAAAAGCATCTTTCTTCTTGTAAGCCCCATAACGCGAGCAGATAAGGGTATAAGTTCTCTCCTCCTCCCTTCATCCTCCCCCCGTCTGATTAAACCAACTGCTATAAGAGAACATATTTAAGAGCAAAGGATGCAGAGTCTACGCTCAGCGATAGATAAGACCTCGCAAAATACTATGGCAGCATCTGCAGCAGCAAAACTTGAGCAATTTGCTCATGCCTCAGCTCTGACCCCTCCAAAAAAGGGGGCACAGCTGAAGTCTCAGCAGGGGGGGGCATCGGATAGGAAAAGCCAGGGTCAGCCACATTCACAGCCCTCCGGGAGTGCACTTATCGTCCAGTCCTCTAAAACGCAAAGTAATAAAGCCCCGGGGTCAAGCGAACAGAATATAAATCTGAATATGGAGTTAATAAAAGATCCGAATCAACCTCTGGACAAAGAACCAACTTTAACGGATGTATTCATGGCAGTAGGGATGTGCAATGGCTCACTTAAAGAACTCTGTGCACAAATGAAAGAGGTAAAAGCAGATTTGCTACTGGTTAGACAAGATTTGCAGAAAACGGCGGAGAGAACCTCAGCCTTGGAAGAAAGAGTCAGTGGCCTAGAAGATAATGTGTCCCCAATGATTAAAGAAATGGAATGGCTGAAAGAACAGATATCCAAACAAGCTTCTAAACTGGATGAGATGGAGAATAGGAGCAGAAGAGATAACGTGAGGTTGGTAGGAATGCCTGAAAAAAGTGAGGGCGCCAACACGGTTGAGTTCCTAGAGAAGTGGCTGGGGGAGCTATTCGGGAAAGAATCGTTCTCGGCCTCGTTTGCCATCGTAAGAGCCCACAGGATCCCCTTCAGGGCACCGCCGGAGGGGGGCCACCCCAGACCCCTTCTCTTGAGATTCCTTAATTATAGGGACAAAGTGACTCTGCTACGGAAGACCAGAGAGGCAGGGGAGGTCCGCTTTAAAGGCGCAAAAATCTCGTTCTACTCTGACTTTTCACCAGATCTGCAGAGGCGCAGGGCGGAATATATCCAGGCAAAACGCAATCTACAAAAAATTAAGCTGCCATACGCCCTCCTCTACCCGGCAAGGTTGCGGGTTACAGCCTGGGGGGAAACCTTGCTTTTTAACTCTCCTGCTGGAGTTGAGAAGTGGCTCGAGGACAACAGAGAAAAATGTGCGAATCTTATTTAGAGGGTTAGGGAGGATGAATTGGACCGGTGTGTTAATGGGGTGACGCGGTGGGGAGCGGGGAGACACAGGGGATTTATTTACATTTTTTCCTTTTCCTTTTTTTTTTTTTTTCTCCTCCTGTCTTTTGTCTAGTGGTCCATGTTCCTTAGTTTTCACCCCTACCTGCTAGTTACTAAAAGTTTGTGCTTGTTGGGGGGTGGGGGTGGGATGGGTGCACATAGTTGCCTGTTTGTGGGGAGGTGAGTGGGATGACTGGTATAATAGGGTGTTGGTAGCGGGTGTGAAAACGGTCATGGTAAACCCCCGGGGGTTCACCTAGATAGGTGGGTGTGGGTGGGAAAGTGGGAAGGGGGGGAGGGTAGTAACGGGGGGTATGGGAGGGGGAAGGGGTAGGGAGGGGAGGGTGGAAGGGAGGGGTGTCAGGGGGGGTAAAATACTACTTTTAAGAATATACAGCACTAGAAACTATTCTGGAGGTATCCAGTTTTTCACTTATAGGCTTTTGGTTGTTCTACACGCACATGCAAGCACTGTCTATGGCAAATTTATACCCAAAGTAAGGCTAATATAGCCAAAATGAACACGTGGTTTAGAGGCCAAGTATGCACACACATGGAACTGTCACAATAGTCACAAGGAGGGGAAAAACTAGTTTTGGGTGTAGGGATATATATATTATATTTCTCTTTTATCTTTCTGATATATATGATTGCACGTGTTGGGGCAAAGGATATTCTTCAGTCTTTAGATGCTAGCTAAGACCCTGAAAATAGGTTCCTGGAATGTCAGGGGCCTAGGTACACCACTTAAAAGATTGGCAGTGTTCTCTATGATGGAGAGATGTGGGGCTGATCTGGTCTGTCTGCAGGAAACCCACCTAACCAAGGAAACTACTCATCACTTACAGATGAAAAAATTTCAAACCCAATTTCATGCGGTTCACTCCTCCTACAGTAGGGGAGTGAGTGTTTTGGTAAAGTCTGGGGTGAAGTTTTCCTGCAGCCAGGTCAGGATAGACGAGTTGGGTAGATACATCTTTTTACTATGCTCTATTGAAAACGCCAGGTATGTGGTGGCAAATATATATATCCCTCTGCCCTTTAATCTGGATGTCTTGCTTAAACTGTACGAATTCCTGCTAGATAAAAAAGAGGTGCCGATTGTAGCAATGGGGGACTTCAACGAGGTTCTAGATAAAGGGCTGGATAGATTCCCACTACGAAAATGCTCAGAGGACTCAGTAAGGAGGCGGTTAAGCTTTTTTTTGGAAGAAGTGGGATTAGTGGACCTGTGGAGGGCACGGAACCCAGGCGTGCTGCAATATACTTGCTGTTCTGTATCATACTCCGCGCTTTCAAGGATAGACCTAGCCCTAGGAAATGATAGGGCTCTCCAGATGGTAGAAAAAATAACGTACTGGCCATGAGGCATCTCAGACCACTCACCTATGGTAGCCATTTTAAATCTTGGGGAGCCTAGGCCCCGGAAGAACTGGAGTATAAGTCCGTACTGGTTTGAAATTATTAAAAAGCCGGATGGGATACTTTCCTCCTTAAGGGAGTTTGTTGAGATTAATCAGGGAACGGTGTCCCCCTCTATGCTATGGGACGCCCTTAAGGCTTTTTTTAGGGGGGTCCTGATACAGCAGATAGCTAAATTCAATAAAGAGGCTGGAAGGGAGGAGGAGAGTTTGTTGAGAGACGCTCTTGAAGCAGAAAATAACTATACTTGCAATCCAACCCCGGAGACGGAAAGTACCTGGCAAGAGAAACAACAAGCATATAAATCAGTGGTTATACAGAAAGCAGAAACCAGGCGGTTACTCCAAAGACAGGAATCTATGGTGGAGGGCGAGAGAATGGGAAGGACACTGGCTATGCTAGCAAAATCAAATGCAGCTCCATCCACGGTCCTCGCGATTAGATCCCAGAGCGGTGAGGTAGTTTCAAGCACCTTAAAAATAGTACAAGCCTTCAGGGATTACTATAAAAAACTGTATTCCTCCCAGAAGAGGGGTAAGGAGGCCAAGATGGAGGACTTTCTGAGGGAGTTAGATATCCCCACCATATCACAAGAAGAGAGAGAGATATTAGATGCCCCAATATCTATAGCAGAATTACACCAAGCAGTAGCGGGCATGGCAACCCATAAGTCGCCCGGGCCAGATGGTCTTCCAGTTGAGGCCTACAAACACTATGGCGAAGTGTTGATTCCCGAACTGTTGAAAGTTTTGGGGGGGCGCTTGAGGGGGGCCAACTACCTGCCTCAATGCTAGAAGCAACCATTATTGTATTACAGAAAGAAGGGAAAGATCCCTTGGATATGGCCGCCTATAGACCAATTTCTCTCTTATGCACGGATGTAAAAATTCTGGCCAAAGTGTTGGCAGCAAGATTGAATGGGGTTATTCATAAGCTGATTCACGAGGACCAGGCGGGCTTCATAGCTAATAGATCCACGAGCCTGAATATTAGAAGGGCGTTTTTGAATTTACAGACCCCAACGGTGAATGAGGGTTCGAGAGCGTTGATGACCCTTGATGTATCCAAGGCTTTTGATAGCGTAGAGTGGGGCTATATGTGGCGCGTGTTGGAGAACTTCGGATTCGGCCCTGCCTTTATAGGGTGGATCAGAATGCTATATACTCGTCCCAAGGCAAGATTAAAAATTAACAACGAATTTTCGGACTGGTTTGAGCTGGAGAGGGGGACGAGGCAGGGATGCCCACTCTCCCCTCTGTTGTTTGCACTGGTGATGGAACCCCTGGCCATTTCCATAAGGGGAAGTCGAGCGATAACCGGCTTCCAGAGAAAAACAGGCGAAGAAAGAATCGCATTGTATGCGGACGACATTCTCTTATTTCTGGGAGACTCGAGAAAATCATTACCGGGAGCAATGAGGATAGTGGAGGACTTCGGTAGTTTTTCTGGCTTAGAGATAAACTGGGAGAAATCGAAGTTTCTGCCGATAGACCCCATAAATGAGACAATAGCATGTGGTATGCCCCAGATGGTAACAGTGGAAGCTTTGAAGTACCTGGGGATTGTCCTGACGAAGGACCCTGTTCTATACATTAGTAAAAACCTTGTTCCTTTATTAACAAAATTTAAACGAAAAATAGGAATTTGGAGACGCCTGCCCCTATCAGTCGCAGGAAGATGTAGTTTAATAAAAATGATATGGATGCCACAACTGCTATACGTCTTGCACAACTCCCCTGTCTGGATAGGCAAGAAGTGGTTTAAAAAAATTGATAGTCTCTTTAGGGAATTGATTTGGAAGGGGAAACAAGCCAGGATTCGTCTTGGAGTGCTCCAGCTCCCTACCCGGGAGGGGGGCCTTGCCCTCCCACATCCCGAGAGTTATTTTTACTCAACTCAGTTGCAGCAATTATTGGGCTGTGGGATACCGAAAGGAGGCACCCCTAATGGCAAGTTACTGCTGTTGAGCTCCACACATAATACAATTATTGAATCCCTAGAGGCGGACGCGTTCCATGATAAATTTCCAACAATTAAATTGATAATCAAACTCTGGAAAACAGTTAAGAAAAAGATGGGGTATGGAGACCTAACAGCCTACTCTCCTATTTGGAACAACCGCAATTTGCGGGAAGTTCTTAAAATAGGCATATTTAGAGAGTGGGAGAAGCTTGGTATCAGTATGTTAAGTCAATTATATAACGACTCTGGGTTAAAGAAATTTCCAGAACTGGTTAGGGAGTTTAAGCTTCCCCTGGGGTCTTTCTTCCTATATGTCCAGTTGGAACATGCCCTTAAAGCACAATTTAAAGCCCAGATTCCGAGATGGGAAGAGATGCCTCTATTTCAGTGCATAATTCAAATAACCCCCACTAGAGGGGTAATTTCAAGAATTTATGACCAATTAAGTAAATCGGTTAATAGCAGGGAAATACTCCTTGGGGTAAAGGCTAAATGGGAAGAGGAGGTGGGAGGAATGACACAGGA
Organism: Lithobates septentrionalis; assembly: GCA_037952835.1. Lineage (NCBI taxonomy): Eukaryota > Metazoa > Chordata > Amphibia > Anura > Ranidae > Lithobates > Lithobates septentrionalis. Next base: position 1,586,255 of record JBBDGP010000520.1, on the reverse strand, counting down.
ACAATGGGCGAGAATCTTGGAGTTGGGAGCGCAGGTTTCTGTGACCCCTTCACAGAGACTCTCACACTTAATGCTGTTAAACAGAGCCTATTATACTCCAAAAAGACTTTTTAAATTTGGGAGAAGGCCCAATGACAACTGCCCCAGGTGTCGAAGGACGGGAGATCTCATCCACATGGTGTGGAGGTGTCCCAAGCTGTTCAGATACTGGGAGGAGGCGACTGGGAACTTGGGAAATATTTTCGGTACGACAGTGGCAAAGGAGGCCTTGGTTTGTATTCTGGGGCATAGAAGAGTGATGGGAGAAAGGTTGAGTACTACCTTAGCTGTCACGCTGGCCCTGTTTCAGGCTAGAAAGTTGATAACACTTAGATGGCAGGCAAAGGAGCCCCCCACCGTGAAAGATTGGATCTCTACAATGAATGAAACCCTGGGTAGGGAAAGAATGGAGTACATAAAAAGGGGCAATCTTCAGGAATTTGAAAGTATGTGGAAGATGTGGATAGAGAAAGTGAAGGGTCATTAATAGCGGGTTCGGCATAGGCACGGAATAGACTGAGGGATGGGTTTAATATAGGTATATAGACAACTGGTATCCTTGCAGGCAAAGGATGCTATAATAAAGTGTTTCTGGATATGAATATTTCTAGTCAAGTATATAGTTAGTAGGGCACAGGATAAATATATGGGGAGTGGGTGGGGGGGGGGACCGGGGTATTAGGGCATAGGTAACTTGGTGCACAATGCAGGCTGGGTCAGTAGAAGATGGGCACGGGGAGCCCACAAGTTCATTTTTACAAACCTCTCTTCTTGTATTTTTTGTTGATGCTTTTGTCCTTTTTCTTTCTCTACACTGGTCCCCTCTCTTTCCAAACTGAGTTGGAAAAGGATGGGTCCCTTTGGTTATCGAGTCTTAGTTAGTGGGGCTTACGAGATGGAAGTGATAGGGGACTTGATGGTAAAGATGTGTATCGGAATTCTTTGGTCATTATGACGATATAAAAAGCAATGAGAAAAAGTATAATCCACTATGATGTGAATATGAGAAGGCGACAGTTAATGAACATCAAACTGATTTAGCCCTCCAAATACTGTTTACTGATGTGGAGAAAAGGAGGAGAAAGGAAAAAAAAGAAAAAGAAGAATTACATATAAAAAAAAAATAAAAAAAAATATTTTTTAAAGCACCCCCATTAACCCTGCAACGCAGGGCAAGTACAGTATGTAAATGTCTATTGAGCCACACTTGTGAGATATTGTTGCGTAGATGTGATAATAATTCTAGGGCCAAAATTCACAATTAACTCAAAACTTACAACATGTAAAGGCTTTTAAAGTGTCAACTATAAAGAATTTTGGGTACCATAGTTTTTTTTTTGTGATTTTAAGAGCATGCACAATTTTCAGTGGCTATTTTTAGCTCTGATCGCTGTATAAATGTCAATGTCCACAAAATAGTGTCAAAAGTGTCCGATCTGTCTGCCGCAATGTCGCAGTCCTGATAAAAATCGCAGATCACCGCCAAAAAAAAAAAAAAAAATAATTATAAAAATGCCATAAATCTATCCCCTATTTTGTAGACACTATAATTTTTGTGCAAACCAATCAATATACACTTTTTTATACATACAATATGCAATTTTTTTACCAAAAGTATGTAGAAGAGTACATATCGGCCTAAACTGAAGAAGAAATTTGTTTTTTTATATATTTTTGGGGGATATTTATTATAGCAGAAAGTAAAAAGATTTATTTTTTTTTTTTCAAAATTGTCGGTCTTTTTTTGTTTACAGCGCAAAAAATAAAAACCACAGAGGTGATCAAATGCCACCAAAAGAAAGCTTTATTTGTGGAAAAAAAGGACGCAAATTTTGTTTGGGTACAGTGTCGGACGACTGCGCAATTGTCAGTTAAATCAACGCAGCAAATTGTAAAAAGTGCTCCGGTCAGGAAGGGCGCTGAAGTGGTTAATGTTTTTGCTAAGAATATGCGTTTGATAAATAGTAGCACAAATATCATGCATAAAAAAAATAAACTACTACCATTTTATTCTCCAGGGGCTCTGCTTTCAGAAAATATATATAACTTTTTTTTTTTTGGAGGGGGTATGTTCATTTCTAGCAAAAATGCAGATTTTAACATGTGGGAACATTCTAAAATTGCAAGTGATTAATGTTTGTTTGTGAAGATATCATCAGTGTGCAGAGCTATGTGTGGAGGAGTGATGGGCTGGAGGATACAAATAACTTTTCTTTGATTCTACAGACAATCAAAGATTATTCAAATAAGACATGTTTCATATGTGTTTTACATGTGTATTACAGATTGCTATATAACTGAATAGTAAAAAAGGACTTTTGACCACAGGATAACTTCAAGCACTTTACACATTAGCCCATGGCTTGTTTTTTTAAACATATACATAGTGAACATTGTTAAAGGATTATCTATACACGACAAAGGGAATTATTAACTAACTTCTAATAAAATGCTGTATTTCTGCTTTTCTTGACAGTTTCACAACTTGAAATGAGCATGGATGCCAAAGATACAACTTCCAAAGTAAGAATAACATGTTCTATTTAATCAATATTTAACATTAAATTCTACATAATGTAAGCATAACAGCTTCCTGTATAAACCAAATAACCAGGTTAAAATTTTCTTTGTTCTAATGTTTCTGGTGGTGGAAGATTTTTTTCTATTTTGATGTTTCTGATACCTTGAATATAGGTTTAAAGAAAAGCTATACATAAATAGTATTGCTCAATCATTTTTATCTTTGAATTGTAGAAAATATCATTTTGATCTCTACATTGGTTTTACATTTTACCAAATGTGCTTTTAATGTCTTCTCAAATATGGTTTCTAAATTAAAAGTTTTTAATTATTTGATTTGAAGCAAAACAACCATCAACTTAATCAAACTGTAAACTGTAATATATTTATACTCTATACAATGCTGTATCCATGGCTTTGAATCTGATTTATGCATAGGGATTAGGAAAACTTTTCAAAGGATTGTTGTAGAAGCAATGCATTTTAATTTGTTTGTTTATTGAAATGCCACAAGTATGAAAAGATCTAATATTGATGTACAGCACCACATGTTAATAGTAATGATATTACTTAATTCTACAGTATTATATATTAATAATAATATTTTATTTATTTCAAAGTAAGATCAAAAAGAAGTTTTATATAAAAAATCAGTGTTTTGGGAGCCAGAAAACATCCTCTTCATTGGGGTTACAGAAATACAATAACATATTAACAAAAATGAATATATGAATTGATGTAATATGTAAGTATTCATATTATCACTAAAATATACTATATGATCATTTTATCCATATTATTAAAATAAATCTGATAATGAAATAATAATGCAATTCAAATATCTTGTAGATGAGGCTAAACCTAGTTAAATAATGTAAACTAATTTTTTTTTTTTTTTAGAATTTATGGGTTAAAAATAATTCTCGGTAGAATATTGTACTACCAATGCACATATACTAAAGCAGGGGTAGGCAACCTTTAAAAGATGGAGCTCTACCTGGACAACATTGAAGAGATCAAAGATCACTGGGGTGTAGCTCCCCCTTTTTTTAAAATAAATTAACTAGCAAGCCCCCAATAAAAAGTAAAGACAATATTAAAAAGCCTAGAAGAATCTACTGAAACTAATATCACTGTAAAAATATAAACTTACCCTAAATTGGCTTCAGTGAGAAACTCGGCATTCACTTTTATTTACAATTTTTTCATATCTGGGGAGCAATTGGTTACCCCCACAAGTCTGATGCTGGAGTTCATCATGAAAGCAGAACATCTGGTACTGCAGGCTGATTTTTTTGACAAATTTCAGGCCTGCCTACCTGATCTGATTCCTGGCCAGTGCAAGTAGTTTGTAGGGCGATGTCCAGAGGTCAGTAGTATGTAGAGCAGTGTACAGAGGTCAGTAGGATGTAGTGCAGTGTACAGAGGTCAATAGTATGCAGGGTAGTGTACAGAGGTCAATAGTATGCAGGGTAGTGTACAGAGGTCAGTAGTATGTAGGGTAGTGTACAGGGGTCAGTAGTATGTAGGGCAGTGTACAGGGGTCAGTAGTATGTAGGGCAGTGTACAGGGGTCAGTACGATGTAGGGCAGTGTACAGAGGTCAGTAGTATGTAGGGCAGTGGACAGAGGTCGGTAGTAGGAAGGGCGACGGACAGAGGTTGGTAGGATGTAGAACGGCAATAAGTAGGATGTAGGGCAGTGGACAGAGGTTGGTTAGGATTTAGGGTGGCGTACAGAGGTTAGTAGGATGTAGGGTGGCCTACAGAGGTCGGTAGGATGTAGGGTGGCGTACAGAGGTTGGTAGGCTGTAGGGTGGCGTGAAGAGGTCGGTAACATGTAGGGCGGCGTACAGAGGTCAGGAGCATGTAGGGCAGCATACAGAGGTCGGTAGGATGTAGGATGGTGTACAGAGGTCAGTATGATGTAGGGCAGCATACAGAGATCAGTAGCATGTAGAGCGGGGTACAGAGATCGGTAGCATGTATGGTAGGGGTCAGGAGGGCAAAGCATAGGGGGTTGGGGGGGAGGTACTGGGGGGGTCAGGAGAATATGGTACTGGGAGATCAGGAGGGCTGGAGTGTCAGGAGGGTATGGTATTGGGGAATCAGGGGGGCTATGGTGTCAGGAGGGTGTGGTATTGGTATGTAGGCCACCCTATGGTGACCTGCAATGGAGTACAGAGGTTGGTAGGATGTAGGGCAGCTTACAGAGGTTGGTAGGATGTAGGGCGGCCTACAGAGGTTGAAGGATGTAGGGCGGCGTACAGAGGTAAGTAGGATGTAGGGCAGCGTACAGAGGTCGGTAGCATGTATAGCGGGGTACAGAGGTCGGTAGCATGTATGGTAGGGGTCAGGAGGGCAAAGTGTAGGGGGTCGGGGGGGAGGTACTGGGGGGGTCAGGAGACTATGGTACTGGGAGATCAGGAGGGCTGGGGTCTCAAAAGGGCATCGCACTGGGGGGGACAGCAGGGTATGGTATTGGGAGTTCAGGAGGGCTGGGGTGTCAGGAGGGTATGGTATTGGGGGGATCAGGGGGGCTATGGTGTCAGGAGGGTATGGTATTGGTATGTAGGCCACCCTATGGCGACCTACAATGGTGTACAGAGGTCGTTAGGATGTAGGGCAGCCTACAGAGGTCGGTAGGATGTAGAGCGGCCTACAGAGGTCGGTAGCATGTAGGGTGGCCTACAGAGGTCGGTAGCATGTAGGGTGGCCTGCAGAGGTCGGTAGCATGTAGGGTGGCCTACAGAGGTCGGTAGCATGTAGGGCGGCCTACAGAGGTCGGTAGCCTGTAGGGCGGCCTACAGAGGTTGGTAGCATGTAGGGCGGCCTACAGAGGTCGGTAGCATGTAGGGTGGCCTACAGAGGTCGGTAGCATGTAGGGTGGCCTACAGAGGTCGGTAGCATGTAGGGCGGCCTACAGAGGTCGGTAGCATGTAGGGCAGCCTACAGAGGTCAGTAGCATGTAGGGCGGCCTACAGAGGTCGGTAGGATGTAGAGCGACCTACAGAGGTCGGTACGATGTAGGGCGACCTACAGAGGTCGGTAGGATGTAGAGCAGCATACATAGTGTCACGGAACGTCCCACACTCCGCTTGAGTACTTCCGTCAGTATATCGCTTCCTAAGTCCTGGAGCACGAGTCCAATGGATCTGGCTATAGGAACCCCCAAGAACTAGACAACACCAGTCTTGGAGTCCATCGGGAATAATCTTTTATTTGAGATCTCACACAAATATATACAGCAGGATGACTAAAACCTAACCTAATTAACAGGAGCTAATTATCTGATCCTTTATCCAGCCTAGGTGACTAAGAGACATGACCTTTTAGAACAGACTTGTGGTCACCGAGCTTCGCACAGTAGTATTCTCACAATAGCAGGAGCTAATTACAATTAACAATACAAACAGTGATCTCCCCCCCCTTCTCAGCCTAGTCATCAACAAACTATAGCAGGAGTAGACTCCCATTTTAAGCAATCCAAGACATACCCTCCAAGTCACCATTTCCCATATATCATACACAGGGTCCCCAGAGTCTGTGTGTCCTGGGACCCAAATCCAAAGTAATACCACCTCAAGGGTCCCCAGGCATACAGCTCACAAAGAGCACCGTTCCCCCAAATGCCAGGGCCCATAATCGGTCGGCAAGAGGCTTGCATTCAGTCCCCTCCAAAAGCCTCTGTCCTGGCTAGGTCTGTCACACAGAGGTCGGTAGCATGAAGATGGGGTAAGAGGTCAGTAGCATGTATAGTAGGGGTCAGAAGGGCATGGTACAGGGAGGCCAGGGGGGCGAGGTATAGGGGGTCGGGGGGAGAGGTACTTGGGGGAGGGGGTCAGGAGAGTATGGTACTGGGAGATCAGGGGGGCTGGGGTCTCAAGAGGGCAAGGCACTGGGAGGGCAGCGGGGTATGGTATTGGGGGATCAGGAGGGCTGGGGTGTCAGGAGGGTATGGTATTGGGGGGATCAGGAGGGCTGGGGTGTCAGGAGGGTATGGTTTTGGAGGGATCAGGAGGGCTGGAGTGTCAGGAGGGTATGGTATTGGGGGGTATCAGGAGGGCTGGGGTGTCAGGAGGGTATAGTATTGGTGGGGTCAGTAGGGCTGGAGTGGCAGGAGAGTATGGTATTGGGGGTCTCAGTAGGGCTGGAGTTTAAAGAAGTTTTATATGCAGAGTGGCCCAGGGAAGGTGCAATGGCCCTGATCCCTGCCACCTCTCTCACCTTACCTTAGATCGGTGAGGAGAGCTGGTGGCCAGGGGCATGAAGTGCTCGGGCGTGTTCAGAGAAGAGCCCGAACCCGCCCAAACTATTCCGGAGGCTTGCCCCGCAGCCGCACGTATGCAAGGGGCAGGGACTGCCTCTGCAGCCTGGAATTGCTGAGCGTGCGCATGCGCTGCTCTGGAGCAAGGACCGAGTCGGCAGACTCGGCGACAGTGGGAAGTCTTTGCGGTCTACCTGTCACCTGTCGGCGGTCGACAGGTAGCCTGCGATCGATGGGTTGGCGACCCCGTTTTAGCCCATCATCTGAGTTGAGAAATGCAATTATTGTTATACCAGCTATTTCCCACTTCTTAAAAGCTATATTGACATAGTGTAGAATGATCGAGGATAAAACAATGTATTGGCCAAAATAGAATAGTTGCATTACGTCTTGGATGAGGTCACATTGATAAAGTTGCAGTTACTGCATTCATGTGGCTGATCGGGGGTCCAAGACTCATAATGGGACCACCCAGAATTGTTCTGGCGGCATCTCCCCACAATGGCAGCTCCCCACAATGATCCGCTGGGAAATGGAACTAAACCTCACCTTGACCTTCCTTCTGTGGCATTATGCAATGCAATAGCCTCTTAAAGGGTTTGTAAAGGTAATATTTATTTTATTTTTTTAAATAACAAAAATGCGTATACTTACCTATTCTATTGAATTGCTCAGAGTGGCTGGGAACCTCCTCTTTTCGGGTCCCCCGCCGGCGCTCCTGGCCCCTCCTCTGTGTCCAGTGCACCCATGGGAAGCCCCTCTGTCTGCTGCATCCTTTGACAGAGAGACTCTGCTCTGTCGTCACTGGCTTTGATTGACAGCACTGGGAGCCAATGGCTCCCGGTGCCCCAGCAACTGCAGCGAGACCCAGAAGTGAGGAGAGAAACTATCTGCTGATGTGCACAGTGCTGGATCAAAATGGGTGTCAGGTAAGTAAAAGGGGGCTGAGGGGACGATGCTGACACCTAAACATTTTTTACCCTAATGCAAGGAATGCATTAAGGTAAAAATGTTTAGTTTTTACAACCCCTTTAAGGTTTAAAGATAAACTAACCTTCTGGAATCCACCCAAAAAAATTTACACAAATGGTACTAAACTCCCCAAAGACTTGCAGCTATCTCCAATCTAATGAGAGTGCCAAACAAATGACCAAGAGTCCAAGATAATTTATTGATAAAATGAATTCATGACAATGTGTTTCAGGGACCAAACACACTCCCCCTTCACCAAGGCTTGAGATATCTGACTGTATTTAAATGTGCTCAGGTGAACAGATACCAAATAAAACAGCACTGTAATTTACTGCTTTTTGGAGGACAGCTTATGCCAGTGTTAGCGAATGCAGCAAAGGTGCCTTTGCTGCATTCACAAATACTGGTTTAACTTATTAAGAATTAAATCACAGTGCAGTTTTATTTGGTATCTGCTCACTTGAGTCCATTTCAGGAAAGTCAGAATTCTTAAGCACTGCTGAAGGGAGGGGGGGTGTTTGCCCCCCAAAACACATTGGCGTCATTCTTTAATTCTGCCATTAATTAATTTTATTAATAAATTACATCGGATTCTTGGATGTTTGTTTGGTGCTCTCATTGGATTAATTTGTGTATCCATTAATTTGTTGGGCTATGTTTACAAAAGGACCGGGGTAGTACTGACATCACCGACTAAATATGGCCAATGGCATGTAACGCTACCCCCACCTGAGCTGCTAATTTGGGTCCTCTGCTTGTAGATAGGTGCAATCTGCTGTCTCCACTGCAGGTGGTGCTGAAACGCAGTGGAAATGCAGAGGGAGAGGAAGTCATGAGGAACCTCTCTGGTATCCTGAGTCACTGGAGCAACGATCTGATTGGATGCTGGTCACCCATGTGACTCTGGTAGTTATCTTGGGTGTGGCAGAGTCTATTTAAGACCCTGGCCTCTGAGTTTGGGCACATTTTGTGAAGTAGCTAGAGGGTCCGTCATGGCTCTGCTAGGTTTGGCCTTAGCCTTAATGCCAAAGTTTATTGGCTGAAATATCCCCTTCACAGTGTGGGAGGAGGGAGAGACTGCTTCATCAGCTGCTGGAAAAAACCTGCTAGCTTTTTCCACCAGTTCAGAGAATTATGGGTTCCCTGAAGCCATTGGCCACCCAATCCACACAGGGAATACACCGCTCATCCATGCCTTGGAGGATGATGCCGACTGAGTGGTGATGACACTGTCAGAGGAGGAGCAGGCTACTTCAGAACAGATTGTGTCACATTTGAAGGGCCTGTTTGGGGAGAAGATAGAGACAAGGGTTCTTTGTAAGGAAACAGCAGAGGAATGAGAGCCTCAATCATTAATTACCTATCCTGGTCGAAGGCATCACCTTGGTGAGGATTCAAATTGAGGACCAGATGGTGGAGCAGTTAGGAGTAGTGGTGACCCACAGTTCAGTTAACCTTGCAGTGCCCATTGTGCTGGGCATGAACTTTTGAAAGACCTGGACTTACCCCACTTGTTTTTCAAATATGAACATTCTGGCAGGCGGGCCTGGTGCTGCAGCCTGTAAATGGTGTGGCTCAGAGTGCTCCAGGCCTATGAGGCTCAGTGTAGGGTATCCAAGAAACAACCAGAGCAAGTAGAGGTGGTCCATACACACCATACCAAACAAAAGTTACTCTTGGCACCCCTGCAAGAGGTGGTCTGGTCCCTCCCTGTTGGGGCCCACGTGAAGCTGCAGGGGGCTACTGTTATGGTAGGACCCTGCAAGGTCTCCATGATGTCAGGGGAGTGGCTGGTGGGCTGTACCTTGTCCAAGGTCCACTGGGGAAGAGTCTTAGTGCAACGCATCAACTTGGGAAGAACACCAATCTCGCTGTCCAGGCACGCTACCTTGGCTGATCTCTATGTGGTACCTCCTCACTGCATCTCTGAGGTCCAACCAGGGGTGGAAGCTGTATGTGCCCTTCTACAGGCAGCTATGGCATGCTGGGAGGAGACACAATACACGTCACTACTGGAACAGTGTGACATCCCCTTCAAAGACTTTTCCCTGCTGGAAAAACACCTGCTAGTGTTTGCCACCAGTCCAGAGGATTATAGGTTTACCGAAGCCATTGACCACCGAATTCACACAGGGGACACAACACCCATCCAGGAGTGGTACGTCACATTCTCCCAGCACTGTACCAAGAAGTCAAGGAATTACTCCGCAATATGCTACAGGGTGTAGTGATCTGGGAAAGCTGTAGACTGCCCCTGTCTTCCTGGTGCAAAAGAAGGATGGCAGTCTACGGTTCCGTGTGGACTATGTTAAACTCAATGCAGGCACCCACAGGGATGCCTACCCACTGCCTTGGGTTGAGAAATCCCTAATGGGGAAAGTAATAGTGGCAGGGAAAGGTTTCAGATGAGTGGGGGACAGGCTAGGCATTCGCAATACTGCACTGTACCCTCCCCTTTGGGACCAGACCAGTCAGTCTGCATTCCACCCTCTGAAGACAGATGCAGGGAAAAAAGACTGCCACTTGAGAACTCTCAAACAAAAGGGCTAGGTTTAGGCTTTCTAAATTTAGACTTATAATTAAGCATGACTATGCCCTCAGGATAGAGTAAACTGGGCAAGTCTTTGTGGTGGATCTTCTGCCGGCTACATTGGGGCCCCTTGGCATGCACAGTGATGAGAAAGCGTCAATAGATGGGGTATAGCAGCAGTATAATGGATGTTAAACTTAGTGGAAGAAGGAAACTCCTTTTAAGCACATGAGTACAAAAGGGACCAGGCTCAGATGCAACAGTTTGGGGGGGAGTAGGGTGTATGCATAGATAACAATCATTTATGAAAGCAAGAACAATGTCAGCACTCTTGAATACAGGACACACTTCTGGGCTATATAGGGCTCTGTCTATGATAGCTTGGCAATTCACATAGCAGCAGGTCTCAGGAGTCTATCATTCTAAGCTGTTAACAAGTGAATGCAGCTTAATGGTGGGTCTGTGACTGTAAATTGCTAACAGGTGGTTACAACTCACCAAATTATCGACAGTTCTCTGATGGGTATGAGTTAATTGCACAGTCATGTGGCACAGCGATGGTAGCAATTGGTGGGATGGTGACCTTCTCAGCAGCTCTGTGCAGTAGCATTTTAGATCTCCACATCATCATGGGATAGTCCCCAAACTGCCTATACTGCAGCAGACTCTCTCCGGTCCAGCCTCCTGGCTCTAATCCCCAGCAGCATACAGCGAATTCAGCACATAAGCCTGCTCACTGGGCACAGGATAACACAGCACCTCCGCTCTTTTCCTGCTCTGGTTGGAATGCCACCCAACTGCCTCAGCTCTTTCTCAAGCTTTCTTTTTTTTTTTGGGGTATTGTAGTTGTTGCCCAGGAATGGTTATGGCTCGGATGCTCCTCCAAATTACATCTCCCTGATTGCTTCTGTGTAAGCCAGCCATTAGCTAAACAAGGCATAACTGACATTGCCATCTTGTAGGTGAAAAAGAGTTCTGCAATCAGTAACACCACCCAGTGTTACTGACATAACAGCGTATACCCATGCCCAGGGGCGGACTGATAACTCATGGGGCCCCCAGGCAATAGGAGATTATGGGGCCCTCAGGCAATCAGAGATTATGGGGCCACACAGTATACACACACACAGTATACACATACATGTACACACAGTATACACAGACAGATGTAAAAAAAAACACAGATTTATACATACTGTCCCTGGTTTTACTGAGGCTGGCAAACCTGATGGGGCCCCATAGTGGCCCAGGGCCCTCGGGCAGTGCCCGAGTCGCTCAATGGTCAGTCCGCCCCTGCCCATGCCTTTGTTTACATTCACAATGGCACTTTAGAGCTGTCATTTGCTGAAAGTGTAGCAGCGGATTCAGTCCGGGCCATCAGTCAGTGGATTTTTTTGTTCATTATGATTGATGTGGATCTACATTGTTGGACCACATGACTGATGTTGACCTGTCAAAAAGTGTGTGTGTATTTTATTTATACTTTTATATGTGAATGAAATGGGGTACTATGTGCTTTTTAATTATTCACATGGGATGGGGCTTGCTATCTTATTTTTAAAGGGGTTTCAGATTCTGATAAGCCTTCCATCCGCAGACCCCCCACAACCACCAAGCCAGGGTTGTGGGGAAGAGGCCCATCAACATCTCCATGTTGAAGTTTAAGTATAACATGCTTGTAATTTGAAAAACAAATTGGGTTTAGTCACTTTTAGTTTTAAGTGTATGCGCTCAGAGTGGGAGAACACAACACACAGTACACAGCACACTATACCACCAACAAGGACCCAGATGAATTTCACTGACTGGCAGATCAGAATTCAGGAACCTCTTATTATACCTGGAAATGTGTAACTAAAAGTAAGCAACCAACAAGATATGTTGAATGCACGCCAGCTCTTGGCCAAGGCTTGTGATGGCTATGCAGAAATCCCTGTTAGGCACATGCTGCCAAAACACACTGGTTATAAGCGACAGCGTGCTTATTTACAAACATACTGTCACAGTATAGGTATGTGGATATCCTTGTAATAATTTTGTTGTATCCTGAAATTAGGTGGCTCTCAAACACGTGACTTTTATGTTTATAGACTGTCCTCCTCTAAGTACATGCCTGCTGAATATAATAACTATTTCAGAGGGATTGTATAGGGGTTTTATATTTAATTTTCTTTTTTTTTTTTATTTCTTTATTAATTTTTTTTTAGTCCCTTAGGACTGAGGAGTGTTACAGTGGAGAAGAACTAAAGACATAGTGAGGACACATTTTAACGTGCTCTGCAAATCTATATCTCTTACACTAGTAGTTTTCCTGAAGCCTGTTTTTATTACCCATGCCTGAGAAGAATAAGTACCCCAAGACCTGCTCAAAGTAGTCTACTGGCTCAATTAAACACTTCTTCAGGCAGCTTTCTGCAGCCCGCACAGTGCCAGCTTGCTCACACCAAACCCCGGATGGCTTTCTTATCCCCTATATCCACCTGCTGTTGGCACCTCAATGCACTTTAGCGGTTCCTCCATTCTCATGCTGTGGTCTACTGTTATTCTCTGTACACACGGTCGGACATTGATCGGACATTCCGACAGCAAAATCCATGGATTTTTTCTGACGGATGTTGGCTCAAACTTGTCTTGCATACACACAGTCGCACAAAGTTGTCAGAATTTCCGAACGTCAAGAACGCGGTGACGTACACCACGTACGACAAAACTATAAAAGGGCAGTTTAGTACCAAGCGCGGCACCCTTTGGGCTCCTTTTGCTAATCTCGTGTTAGTAAAAGTTTGGTGAGAGACGATTTGCGATTTTTCAGACTCGTGGTTTTCAGATCATATTTCTGCTGTTCAGTTTGTGCTTGTGGGTTTGTATCTGGTCTTCAGTGCGTGCAGCGAGTTACCATTGACTTGTCATTGTGTTCTTGTGCATTTGTTACTGATTTTCAGGTCGCTTTTCACAGGCCTTGCTGTTCTTCAGTGCGTTCTGTTACCTCGTTCTGAGCAGCCCACCCTTTTATAGCCATGTTGCATGTACGTACTCATCGTAGAGTTCGTGCTGTGCGGGGGCTTGGTGTTGGGGTCCTTACTTTGACACAAGCCCAGTCCATGAACAGGGCGAGGAGGAGTTCATGGATCAAGAATTGGTTGCTCCAGCGTGATCAATTCTGTCACATGCCTTTGCTCCTTGAGATCCGTGAGAATAATCCTGACGATTTCAGGAACTTTCTCAGGATGACGGACCCCGTATTTCACCGTTTGTTGGCTTTGCTGACCCCTTATATCAGCAGGCAGGATACCTGCATGAGGCAAGCCATCACTGCGGAGCAGAGGCTAGTCGCCACCCTGCGGTACTTGGCGATGGGGAGAAGCCTGCAGGACCTTAAGTTCTCGACAGGCATCTCCCCCAGGCTCTGGGGATCATTATCCCGGAAACCTGTTCTGCCATCATCCAGGTCCTGCAGAAGGAGTATATTACGGTAAGATTTCTATCCTTTATCATCACATTTTATTGTATTTAATGTTTGATAATGTATTGTATTTCTTTCCTCATTCCCTAATTACCATGGTTGTAATATGCTGTGAATGTCTCCTTTGTCCTCATGCATGCTTGAAATTTAAAACATTTTTTTTGTCCTTCATACATATTTGCCTTCACTTACCTCCCCAGCATGCTCTCCTGGGCCTATATCCACCTTGTCTACTCAATTAACAATGTATCTTGTCAGCTCCATAGTAGTGCTTTACCCTAAACACCCCCTAAAATGTGTTAAAATGTGATTTGTGTTTGAAATTCAGGCAGAGTGCCAGTTTTTTTTTTTTTTGTTTTTTTTGGGTCCCACAATCAGTTGCAACCCTCCCTCCCCCCAACTGCTAACTCAGCTGATACCAATCCTCTATCTATCCTCAATCCTCTATCTGCTGACTTTGCCAAACCCATACACACTATACCCACCTCTTTTGTGGTCATATTTATAGATGAATTCCCCAAAGCATTTAGTGCAAGGGCCTGCCTGAATACTTTCAAATGGTACTGTTAAAAGTTTTTGTATCCTATTATTATCTTGATAGGTAATAGCAAAATGTAAAAATGTGCTAAAATGTGTAAAGTGTGTATTTATCTCTTTGTATTATGACACTTCTTACCTGTCCAGTGGGCTGCCAATAGTGTAAGTAAGGAGGGGCTGGCCAAAGTAATACACATTATTTAGGCATTCATCTCTCAATGAAGTGGAGAGGGTTACCTGGCCAAAACATCCCCCCCCCTAAAAATTTTAAAATGGCCCATGAGAGGGGGGGATGAATCTGATAGGTGGACCTTATACCTTTGTCTTTAAATAGTCCCTAAAATAAATGTTATACTGAGGTTGGCCAAGAATGTTTGTGTCTAATCTGCTTTCCATGTTTATGTGCAAAATGATTAATTTATTTTTCTTGTTTGACTCCACAGTTTCCTTCCAACCCACAGGAATGACAGACTGTGACCTCCCATTTAGCCCAGCGGTGGGACTTTCATAACTGCGGAGGGGCAATTGATGGAAAAACATGTCCACATCATCCCACCACCCAATTCGGGGTCATACTATTACAACTACAAGGGGTTCAATAGTATTGTGATGTTGGCGTTGGATGTTGGCGTTAAATATGGCCAATGGCATGTAGCGCTACCCCCACCTGAGCTGCTAATTTGGGTCCTCTGCTTGTAGATAGGTGCAATCTGCTGTCTCCACTGCAGGTGGTGCTCAAACGCAGTGGCAATGCAGAGGGAGAGGAAGTCATGAGGAACCTCTCTGCTATCCTGAGTCACTGGAGCAACGATCTGATTGGATGCTGGTCACCCATGTGACTCTGGTGGTTATCTTGGGTGTGGCAGAGTCTATTTAAGACCCTGGCCTCTGAGTTTGGGCACATTTTGTGAAGTAGCTAGAGGGTCCGTCATGGCTCTGCTAGGTTTGGCCTTAGCCTTAATGCCAAAGTTTATTGGCTGAAATATCCCCTTCACAGTGTGGGAGGAGAGGAGAGACTGCTTCATCAGCTGCTGGAAAAAACCTGCTAGCTTTTTCCACCAGTTCAGAGAATTATGGGTTCCCTGAAGCTATTGGCCACCCAATCCACACAGGGAATACACCGCTCATCCAGGAGCAGTATCATGACATTCCCCCAGCACTGTATCAAGAGGTCAAGGATTTTCTCTGCAATTTTCTACAGGGGGGGAGTATTGCAAGAAAGCCACAGACCTTGGGCCGCCCCTGTTAGGGGAAGTCCATTTTAGAGGAGACTATCTCCTGTTTTAAAAAGGCCATATCCTGAGCTAGCTTTGTCAACACAGTTGTACCTGTATCACCTGGCTGGTGGGGGGAGCCGGCTATTAATGCCTTGGAGGATGATGCCCACTGAGTGGTGATGACACTGTCAGAGGAGGAGCAGGCTACTTCAGAACAGATTGTGTCACATTTGAAGGGCCTGTTTGGGGAGAAGATAGAGACAAGGGTTCTTTGTAAGGAAACAGCAGGGGAATGAGAGCCTCAATCATTAATTACCTATTCTGGTCGAAGGCATCACCTTGGTGAGGATTCAAATTGAGGACCAGATGGTGGAGCAGTTAGGAGTAGTGGTGACCCACAGTTCAGTTAACCTTGCAGTGCCCATTGTGCTGGGCATGAACTTTTGAAAGACCTGGACTTACCCCACCTGTTTTTCAAATATGAACATTCCGGCAGGCGGGCCTGGTGCTGCAGCCTGTAAATGGTGTGGCTCAGAGTGCTCCAGGCCTATGAGGCTCAGTGTAGGGTATCCAAGAAACAACCAGAGCAAGTAGAGGTGGTCCATACACACCATACCAAACAAAAGTTACTCTTGGCACCCCTGCAAGAGGTGGTCTGGTCCCTCCCTGTTGGGGCCCACGTGAAGCTGCAGGGGGCTACTGTTATGGTAGGACCCTGCAAGGTCTCCATGATGTCAGGGGAGTGGCTGGTGGGCTGTACCTTGTCCAAGGTCCACTGGGGAAGAGTCTTAGTGCAACGCATCAACTTGGGAAGAACACCAATCTCGCTGTCCAGGCACGCTACCTTGGCTGATCTCTATGTGGTACCTCCTCACTGCATCTCTGAGGTCCAACCAGGGGTGGAAGCTGTATGTGCCCTTCTACAGGCAGCTATGGCATGCTGGGAGGAGACACAATACACGTCACTACTGGAACAGTGTGACATCCCCTTCAAAGACTTTTCCCTGCTGGAAAAACACCTGCTAGTGTTTGCCACCAGTCCAGAGGATTATAGGTTTACCGAAGCCATTGACCACCGAATTCACACAGGGGACACAACACCCATCCAGGAGTGGTACGTCACATTCTCCCAGCACTGTACCAAGAAGTCAAGGAATTACTCCGCAATATGCTACAGGGTGTAGTGATCTGGGAAAGCTGTAGACTGCCCCTGTCTTCCTGGTGCAAAAGAAGGATGGCAGTCTACGGTTCCGTGTGGACTATGTTAAACTCAATGCAGGCACCCACAGGGATGCCTACCCACTGCCTTGGGTTGAGAAATCCCTAATGGGGAAAGTAATAGTGGCAGGGAAAGGTTTCAGATGAGTGGGGGACAGGCTAGGCATTCACAATACTGCACTGTACTCTCCCCTTTGGGACCAGACCAGTCAGTCTGCATTCCACCCTCTGAAGACAGATGCAGGGAAAAAAGACTGCCACTTGAGAACTCTCAAACAAAAGGGCTAGGTTTAGGCTTTCTAAATTTAGACTTATAATTAAGCATGACTATGCCCTCAGGATAGAGTAAACTGGGCAAGTCTTTGTGGTGGATCTTCTGCCGGCTACATTGGGGCCCCTTGGCATGCACAGTGATGAGAAAGCGTCAATAGATGGGGTATAGCAGCAGTATAATGGATGTTAAACTTAGTGGAAGAAGGAAACTCCTTTTAAGCACATGAGTACAAAAGGGACCAGGCTCAGATGCAACAGTTTGGGGGGGAGTAGGGTGTATGCATAGATAACAATCATTTATGAAAGCAAGAACAATGTCAGCAC
Source organism: Lithobates septentrionalis (assembly GCA_037952835.1). Classification (NCBI taxonomy): domain Eukaryota; kingdom Metazoa; phylum Chordata; class Amphibia; order Anura; family Ranidae; genus Lithobates; species Lithobates septentrionalis. Next base: position 1,568,897 of record JBBDGP010000520.1, on the reverse strand, counting down.
TCTTGAATACAGGACACACTTCTGGGCTATATAGGGCTCTGTCTATGATAGCTTGGCAATTCACATAGCAGCAGGTCTCAGGAGTCTATCATTCTAAGCTGTTAACAAGTAAATGCAGCTTAATGGTGGGTCTGTGACTGTAAATTGCTAACAGGGAGTTACAACTCACCAAATTATCGACAGTTCTCTGATGGGTATGAGTTAATTGCACAGTCATGTGGCACAGCGATGGTAGCAATTGGTGGGATGGTGACCTTCTCAGCAGCTCTGTGCAGTAGCATTTTAGATCTCCACAGCATCATGGGATAGTCCCCAAACTGCCTATACTGCAGCAGACTCTCTCCGGTCCAGCCTCCTGGCTCTAATCCCCAGCAGCATACAGCGAATTCAGCACATAAGCCTGCTCACTGGGCACAGGATAACACAGCACCTCCGCTCTTTTCCTGCTCTGGTTGGAATGCCACCCAACTGCCTCAGCTCTTTCTCAAGCTTTCTTTTTTTTTTTTTTGGGTATTGTAGTTGTTGCCCAGGGATGGTTATGGCTCGGATGCTCCTCCAAATTACATCTCCCTGATTGCTTCTGTGTAAGCCAGCCATTAGCTAAACAAGGCATAACTGACATTGCCATCTTGTAGGTGAAAAAGAGTTCTGCAATCAGTAACACCACCCAGTGTTACTGACATAACAGTGTATACCCATGCCCAGGGGCGGACTGATAACTCATGGGGCCCCCAGGCAATAGGAGATTATGGGGCCCCCAGGCAATCAGAGATTATGGGGCCACACAGTATACACACACACAGTATACAATCACACAGTATACACATACATGTACACACAGTATACACAGACAAATGTAAAAAAAAACACAGATTTATACATACTGTCCCTGGTTTTACTGAGGCTGGCAACCCTGATGGGGCCCCCTAGTGGCCCAGGGCCCTCGGGCAGTGCCCGAGTCGCTCAATGGTCAGTCCGCCCCTGCCCATGCCTTTGTTTACATTCACAATGGCACTTTAGAGCTGTCATTTGCTGAAAGTGTAGCAGCGGATTCAGTCCGGGCCATCAGTCAGTGGATTTTTTTGTTCATTATGATTGATGTGGATCTACATTGTTGGACCACATGACTGATGTTGACCTGTCAAAAAGTGTGTGTGTATTTTATTTATACTTTTATATGTGAATGAAATGGGGTACTATGTGCTTTTTACTTATTCACATGGGATGGGGCTTGCTAACTTAATTTTTAAAGGGGTTTCAGATTCTGATAAGCCTTCCATCCGCAGACCCCCCACAACCACCAAGCCAGGGTTGTGGGGAAGAGGCCCATCAACATCTCCATGTTGAAGTTTAAGTATAACATGCTTGTAATTTGAAAAACAAATTGGGTTTAGTCACTTTTAGTTTTAAGTGTATGCGCTCAGAGTGGGAGAACACAGCACACAGTACACAGCACACTATACCACCAACAAGGACCCAGATGAATTTCACTGACTGGCAGATCAGAATTCAGGAACCTCTTATTATACCTGGAAATGTGTAACTAAAAGTAAGCAACCAACAAGATATGTTGAATGCACGCCTGCTCTTGGCCAAGGCTTGTGATGGCTATGCAGAAATCCCTGTTAGGCACATGCTGCCAAAACACACTGGTTATAAGCGCCAGCGTGCTTATTTACAAACATACTGCCACAGTATAGGTATGTGGATATCCTTGTAATAATCTTGTTGTATCCTGAAATTAGGTGGCTCTCAAACACGTGACTTTTATGTTTATAGACTGTCCTCCTCTAAGTACATGCCTGCTGAATATAATAACTATTTCAGAGGAATTGTATAGGGGTTTTATATTTAATTTTCTTTTTTTTTTTAATTTCTTTATTAATTTTTTTTTAGTCCCTTAGGACTGAGGAGTGTTACAGTGGAGAAGAACTAAAGACATAGTGAGGACACATTTTAACGTGCTCTGCAAATCTATATCTCTTACACTAGTAGTTTTCCTGAAGCCTGTTTTTGTTACCCATGCCTGAGAAGAATAAGTACCCCAAGACCTGCTCAAAGTAGTCTACTGGCTCAATTAAACACTTCTTCAGGCAGCTTTCTGCAGCCCGCACAGTGCCAGCTTGCTCACACCAAACCCCGGATGGCTTTCTTATCCCCTATATCCACCTGCTGTTGGCACCTCAATGCACTTTAGCGGTTCCTCCATTCTCATGCTGTGGTCTACTGTTATTCTCTGTACACACGGTCGGACATTGATCGGACATTCCGACAGCAAAATCCATGGATTTTTTCTGACGGATGTTGGCTCAAACTTGTCTTGCATACACACGGTCGCACAAAGTTGTCAGAATTTCCGAACGTCAAGAACGCGGTGACGTACACCACGTACGACGAAACTATAAAAGGGCAGTTCAGTACCAAGCGCGGCACCCTTTGGGCTCCTTTTGCTAATCTCGTGTTAGTAAAAGTTTGGTGAGAGACGATTTGCGCTTTTTCAGACTCGTGGTTTTCAGATCATATTTCTGCTGTTCAGTTTGTGCTTGTGGGTTTGTGTCTGGTCTTCAGTGCATGCAGCGAGTTACCATTGACTTGCCATTGTGTTCTTGTCTGTTTGTTACTGATTTTCAGGTCGCTTTTCACAGGCCTTGCTGTTCTTCAGTGCGTTCTGTTACCTCGTTCTGAGCAGCCCACCCTTTTATAGCCATGTTGCATGTACGTACTCATCGTAGAGTTCGTGCTGTGCGGGGGCTTGGTGTTGGGGTCCTTACTTTGACACAAGCCCAGTCCATGAACAGGGAGAGGAGGAGTTCATGGACCAAGAATTGGTTACTCCAGCGTGATCAATTCTGTCACATGCCTTTGCTCCTTGAGATCCGTGAGAATAATCCTGATGATTTCAGGAACTTTCTCAGGATGACGGACCCCGTATTTCACCGTTTGTTGGCTTTGCTGACCCCTTATATCAGCAGGCAGGATACCTGCATGAGGCAAGCCATCACTGCGGAGCAGAGGCTAGTCGCCACCCTGCAGTACTTGGCGATGGGGAGAAGCCTGCAGGACCTTAAGTTCTCGACAGGCATCTCCCCCCAGGCTCTGGGGATCATTATCCCGGAAACCTGTTCTGCCATCATCCAGGTCCTGCAGTAGGAGTATATTACGGTAAGATTTCTATCCTTTATCATCACATTTTATTGTATTTAATGTTTGATAATGTATTGTATTTCTTTCCTCATTCCCTAATTACCATGGTTGTAATATGCTGTGAATGTCTCTTTTGTCCTCATGCATGCTTGAAATTTAAAACATTTTTTTTTGTCCTTCATACATATTTGCCTTCACTTACCTCCCCAGCATGCTCTCCTGGGCCTATATCCACCTCGTCTACTCAATTAACAATATATCTTGTCAGCTCCATAGTAGTGCTTTACCCTAAACACCCCCTGAAATGTGTTAAAATGTGATTTATGTTTAAAATTCAGGCAGAGTGACAGTTTTTTTTTTTTTGTTTTTTTTGGGTCCCACAATCAGTTGCAACCCTCCCTTCCCCCAACCGCTAACTCAGCTGATACCAATCCTCTATCTATCCTCAATCCTCTATCTGCTGACTTTGCCAAACCCATACACACTATACCCACCTCTTTTGTGGTCATATTTATGGATGAATTCCCCAAAGCATTTAGTGCAAGGGCCTGCCTGAATACTTTCAAATGGTACTGTTAAAAGTTTTTGTATCCTATTATTATCTTGATAGGTAATAGCAAAATGTAAAAATGTGCTAAAATGTGTAAAGTGTGTATTTATCTCTTTGTATTATGACACTTCTTACCTGTCCAGTGGGCTGCCAATAGTGTAAGTAAGGAGGGGCTGGCCAAAGTAATACACATTATTTAGGCATTCATCTCTCGATGAAGTGGAGAGGGTTACCTGGCCAAAACATACCCCCCCCCTAAAAATGTTAAAATGGCCCATGAGAGGGGGGGAGGAATCTGATAGGTGGACCTTATACCTTTGTCTTTAAATACTCCCTAGAATGAATGTTATACTGAGGTTGGCCAAGAATGTTTGTGTCTAATCTGCTTTCCATGTTTATGTGCAAAATGATTAATTTATTTTTCTTGTTTGACTCCACAGTTTCCTTCCAACCCACAGGAATGACAGACTGTGACCTCCCACTTAGCCCAGCGGTGGGACTTTCCTAACTGCGGAGGGGCAATTGATGGAAAAACATGTCCACATCATCCCACCACCCAATTCGCGGTCATACTATTACAACTACAAGGGGTTCAATAGTATTGTGATGTTGGCGTTGGTGTCGGCTACTTACAAGTTCCTGTATGTGGATGTGGGGAAGAATGGCCGGATGTCTGATGGTGGAGTCATCGCACACACAGAGTTCTACAGGCATCTCCAGAATGGCAGCTTGGGCTTGCCACCTCCAGAAGACAATGCGGAAGGACTCCCATTCGTCTTTGTTGTGGATGAAACGTTTACGCTGGGGGACCATTCCCTATGAGTACCCTCACCCCGGACCAGAGTGTTTATAATTACCGCCTATTTCTTACACCGATACACATGGCGGAATATAAACTCAATCACATCATCCTGGCTTGCTGTGTTCTCCACAACTTTTTAAGGAGAAATTCTGTGAACTATGCTAGCTCAGTTGGGCCTGAAGCTGGAATTAATATAAATGAACCAAACCTGACGGCGCTTGAAGCTGGCCATCCTGGCTTGCCCCCCCAGAGTGCCTGCGAGGTCCGTCTAAGATACATTGAATACTTTGCGGGTAGGGGACCATCAATATGCCAGACAATGTCTGAGACATTTTTTAAATAAAAATATATTTTAAACTGAACAAATATTTGCTTAGATTTACTGCTTGGCTTTCTTTTAGCTGACCATGACCGAAATTTGGGGAGTCCTGAAAATGGCGTGATTGTGTAAAATTAGAAAGCACTGTTGGGTGTTATTTACTAAAGGAAATTACACTTTGCACTACAAGTGCACTTGAGACTGCACCGAAACTGCACTTGTAGTGCAAAGTGGATATGCCTTTAGTAAATAACCCCCATTGACCCCCATGTCACTGAAAACAACAACTTTACAACAAAAAAATGCTTTTGAGTAGGGATGAGCCGAACACCCCCCTGTTCGGTTCGCACCAGAACATGCGAACAGGAAAAAAGTTTGTTCGAACACACGAACACCGTTAAAGTCTATGGGACACGAACATGAATACTCAAAAGTGCTAATTTTAAAGGCTTATATGCAAGTTATTGTCATAAAAAGTGTTTGGGGACCTGGGTCCTGCCCCAGGGGACATGGATCAATGCAAAAAAAAGTTTTAAAAACGGACGTTTTTTCAGGAGCAGTGATTTTAATAATGCTTAAAGTCAAACAATAAAAGTGTAATATCCCTTTACATTTCGTAGCTGGGGGGTGTCTATAGTATGCCTGTAAAGGGGCGCATGTTTCCCGTGTTTAGAACAGTCTGACAGCAAAATGACATTTGGAAGGAAAAAACACATTCAAAACTACCCGCGGCTATTGCATTGCCGACAATACACATAGAAGTTCATTGATAAAAACGGCATGGGAATTCCCCACAGGGCAACCCCGAACCAAAATTTAAAAACAAAAAGACGTGGGAGTCCCCCTAAATTCCATACAAGGCCCTTCAGGTCTGGTATGGATATTAAGGGGAACCCCGGCCAAAATTTTTTAAAAAAATGACGTGGGGTTCCCCCTAAATTTCATACCAGACCCTTTAGGTCTGGTATGGATTTTAAGGGGAACCCCGCGCCAAAAAAAAAAAAACGGCGTGGGGTCCCCCCAAAAATCCATACCAGACCCTTATCCGAGCACGCAACCTGGCAGGCCACAGGAAAAGAGGGGGGACGAGAGCGCGCCCCCCCCTCCTGAACCGTTCCAGGCCACATGCCCTCAACATTGGGAGGGTGCTTTGGGGTAGCCCCCCAAAACACCTTGTCCCCATGTTGATGAGGTCAAGGGCCTCATCCCCACAACCCTGGCCGGTGGTTGTGGGGGTCTGCGGGCGGGGGGCTTATCGGAATCTGGAAGCCCCCTTTAACAAGGGGACCCCCAGATCCCGGCACCCCCTGTGTGAAATGGTAAGGGGGTACTTACCCCTACCATTTCACTAAAAAACGGTCAAAAATGTTAAAAATGACAAGAGACAGTTTTCGACAATTCCTTTATTTAAATGCTTCTTCTTTCTTCCTTCATCTTCTGGTTCTTCTGGTTCTTCCTCTGGCGTTCTCGTCCAGCATCTCCTCCGTGGCGTCTTCTATCTTCTTCTCCTAGGGCCGCTCCGCACCCATGGCATGGAGGGAGGCTCCCGCTCTTCTCTTCGTCTTTTTCTTCTTCTCTTCTTCCTTCTTCTCTTCTTCATTTTCTTCTCTTCTTCTCTATGACAATAACTTGCATATAAGACTTTCAAATTAGCACTTTTGATTTCTCCCATAGACTTTTAAAGGGTGTTCCGCGGCAGAGGCGGCTCTAGGCTTTGTGAGGCCTTAGGCAAAATTTAGACATGAGGCCCCACTGACGCCCATAATGGATAAAAAAATTCAAGCAAGTAAAAATGGGTGCAGAAAGATGCGTGGATCTAGCACACAGGCGATCAGCACCACTTTCAGGGCACCCTCCTCACCCATCAGACATATGCAGCCAATACAACATCTGGGACCCAGCAAGGTGACAACCCCTCTAGGATTTTCCCCTGTGCCTTCAGAGAATGGGAAGGGGGTGTCACTGAATCATTCCATATCCACAGAGGAAGGAGAGTGGGGGTATCCCAGTGCAGATTGAGAGAGAGAGAGAGAGAGAGAGAGAGAAGGGGGGTGAGGGAGGTTGAGAGGGAGGGAGAGAGAGAGGAAGAGAGGGGGAGGGGAGAGAGAGGGAGAGAGAGGGAGGGAGAGAGGGAGGGGGGATAGAGTGGGACGGTGAAAGAGGGAGAGAGAGTGTGAGGGAGAGGGTGAGGGGGAGAGACAGGGAGAGGGAGAGAGAGAGAGGGAGGGAGGGAGGGGGAGAGAGGGAGGGAGAAAGAGAGAGGGAGGGGGAGAGCAAGGGAGAGAGAGAAAGGGAGAGAGGAAGGGGGAGAGAGAGGAGGGAGAGAGAGGAGGGAAGGAGAGAGAGGAGGGGAGAGAGGGAGGGGGAGAGAAAGGGAGGGAGGGAGAGGGGGGAGAGAGAGGAGGGAAGGAGAGAGAGGAGGGGAGAGAGGAAGGGGGAGAGAGGGAGGGGGAGAAAGGGAGGAAGAGAGGGAGAGGGAGAGAGGGAGGGGGAAGAGAGGGAGCGGGAGAGAGAGGGAGAGGGAAAAGAGGGAGAGGGAGAGAGAGGGAGGGAGGGGAGGGAGGGGGAGAGAGAGGGAGGGGGAGAGAGAGGAGGGAGAGAGAGGGGAGGGGGAGAGAGAGGAGGGAGGGGGGAGAGGGAGGGGAGAGAGGGGAAGAGAAAGGGAGGGAGAGGGAGGGAGAGAGAGGGAGGGGGAAGAGAGGGAGGGGGAGTGAGGGAGAGAGGGGGAGAAAGAGGGAGAGGGAGGGAGGGGGAGAGGGGGAGAAAGAGGGAGAGGGAGGGAGGGGGAGAGAGAAGGAGGGAGAGGGAGGGGAGAGAGAGGCAGGTGGGGAGGGAGGGGGAGAGAGAGAGGGAGGGAGGGTAAGGGAAGGAGAGGGGAAGAGAGTGAGGGGGAGGGAGGGAGAAAGGGAGGGGGAGAGAGGGAGAGTGAGAGGGAGAGGGAGGGAGGGGGAGGGTGAGAGAGAGGAAGAGAGAGAGGAAGAGAGAGTGAGGGGGGAGAGAGGGAGGGTGCGAGAGAGGAAGAGAGAGTGAGGGGGAGGGGGAGAGAGAAGGAGGGGAAGAGAGAGAGGAGGGAGAGAGGGAGGGTGAGAGGGAGGGAGAGAGAGGGAGGGGAGAGAGAGTGAGGGAGGGTGAGGGAGGAAGAAAGGGGGAGAGGGAGGGGGAGAGAGGGAGGGAGGTTGAGAGAGAGAGGGAGGGTGAGAGGGAGGGGAGGGAAGGAGGGAGAAAGGGGGAGAGAGAGAGATCTCTAGCCCCGTTCCTGTCTGCAGCCCCTCCTGTGTACCATGTCCCAGTCTGCAGTGCCTGTCTGTGGGAAGCTGTGTGTGATGCTTGGTACGGTACCTTCCATGCCAGCAGGATGTTCATGACGGTCAGCAGCAGGCAGGGTCCATTCTCATTCTGGATGGGAACAGTGTCCTGTTCCTTCCAGAGGATCTGTTTGCTGTGAGATGGAGTGGTCCCTGGTCACCTTTACCTTCCACCCGTCCTCGTTTTCTGGCACCAGTCAGCCTGTCCTCCAGTCCTGGGAGGTCTTTAGAGCTCTTCTCCCTCCAGGACTATCGATCCTTGCAAGCCTCGCTGCTCAACTTGCCGGCCAGGCCCGGACTGGGACAAAAAATAGATTGAGCAGCCCATGATAGCGGTCCCTTCCCCGCTCCCCAGCCTGAGAGACCCCTGCAGCAGCCGGAGTGAAAACGGGGGAACCTAGCAGAGCTGCCCAGGGGTGAGGGGGCCAGAAAAGAGAACAGGGGTGGCGGAGAGTACGGGAGTGAGGCTGAAAGCAGCAGAGGGAGGGGGGCCGAGAGTGTAGGGGGCAAGAGCACTGGGGGAGTGGAGAGCAGGGTGGCGGAGAGCACTGGGGGAGCTGGAGAGCACTAGGGGGGTGCACTGGCGGGAGTGAAGAGCCTGGCAGGGGCAGAGAGCATGGGGGGTGATGGAGAGCATAGGGGCCAGAGAGTACTGGGGGAGGGACAGAAGAGCATAGGGAGGGTGGGGGGTAGAGAGCACTGGGGCAGCTGGGTAGGACAGTGTGGTGGAGAGCATGGGGGGGAGCCAGGGAGGATGGGGGATTTGGAAAGCACTGGGGGGGAGCTGGATAGCATAGTGGGGTGGAGAGCATGGGGGAGCCAGGGAGAAAAGTGGGGTCTGGAAAGCACAAGGGGGTGCTGGAGAGCACTGTGAGGGGATTTGGAGAGCACGGGGGAAGTTGAAAGCACAGCGGGAGCCAGGGAGCACAGGGGGCAGAGAGCACTGGGGGTGCAGGTAGAACTGGGAGGGGTTAGGGAGCACGGGGGGAAGAGAGAGCTCTGGGGGGCTGGAGAGCACTGTTGAGGGGAGCCAGAGAGCACGGGGTCGGAGAGTATGGGGGGAAACAGGGAGGACCATAGGGCACTGTGGGGGGATATCAGTGTGGGGGGAGCCAGGGAGCACAGAGCACTGGGGGGGAGGTGGAGAGCAGTGGGGGGGCAACTGGACAGCACAGTGGAGGGGGGGCATGGGGGGATCCAGGGAGCACAGAGAGGACCAGAGAGCACTGTGGGGGAGCCAGGGAGCACAAAGAGGACCAGAGAGCACTGGGGGCAGCTGGGGAGCAGTGGGGGGAACTAGACAGCACTGTGGGGGAGCCAGGGAGCACAGGAATTGGGGACTGGACAGCGCAGTGGGGGGGAGAGCATGGGGGGAGCTGAGAAGCAGTGGGGGGGACTGGACAGCACAGTGGGGGAGCCATTGAGCATGAGGGGAGGAGCCAGGGAGCAGAGGGGGTATGCAGGGAGAACTGGGAGGAACCAGGAAGCACGAGGCGGTAAAAGAGTTGGATAGAAGGTGCTCCGGTGGATGGATTCCATCCCAGCGCCTGCTGCAGCCTGGCCGACCGCCCAGAGAGAACGTGAGTGCCCGGCCGTGCCGCCCTCCTGTGTGCCTGGATAGGAGGAGCGGCGGGGACAGCTGCATATGGAAGAAATGATCTTTTCATGTTCCTCCTGCAGCCGCTGAATGACCGCTTCTTCTGCGGGCATTCATTGGCTGCAGAAAGAATATGGAAAGATTAATTCCTCCATATGCAGCTGTCCCCGCCGCTCCTCCTATCCAGGCACACAGGAGGGTGGCACAGCCAGGCACTCACGTTCTCTCTGGGCGGTCGGCCAGGCTGCAGCAGGTGCTGGGATGGGATCCATCCACTGGAGCTCCTCCTTCCCCTTCACAGACAGTCATACAGTCATAGGGCAGGGATAGTTTCCACCGCTTGGCTCGACTCCATACCCGAATAGGCAGCCGGCCAGATGCGGAGAGGCCAGATAAGCAGCGCGGGCTGAAGGAGCAGCCCGCGCTGGACATGGACATCATGACATGGATTTGCGGCCCGCCCGGTGTGCTCTATGGCTGCCCGCACGGCTTTTTCAGATGGCACCTGGAGCCTGTTGGTCAGTCCAGTGATCGAGCAGAGGCAAATTAGGCAGCCACGAGGCCCCTGTGAATGCGAGGCCTTAGGGGGCAGCCTAATTTGCCTAATTAGAGAGCCGCCTCTGTTCCGCGGCATTCGAATTTGCTCGAAGCTCATCCCTACTTTTGAGCATTGAAAGAAGAAGCCACACATTGTTGATTATCAATCATTTTAATCAAAGCACAATCACATGTGCATTTATAAAAGGTTTTCAAAACAAACCAACATGTTTGTTGTATAACAATTTTTTAGGTCACATTAAAAAGTCAAAATTGCCTTTTAAGGTAAAACAGGCATGTTTAAAACCAACAAGAAATACACATCTCTGGAACTTACAAAGTTCAACTTTTGTAGAAATTGAAGGCAATATCAGACATGAGTATTTATAAACTGTGTTTGATATTGCGTTCAGCAGATGTGAAGTCACCCCTGGAAAAACCAAATTTTGAAGATGCACACAAATTGCCGAATGTCAACATGTGCTAGCTGCCATAATGGGGGATCAATGGATGTGTTTTGTGGGTGCAACCCCTTCCTCTCAGCTACTTTATTATTGAGGAAGGGGTTGCACCCACAAAACACGTACATTGATCTCCCGTGATGGCAGATAGCACATGTTGACACAGTGTGTGCATCTTCAAAGTTTGGCTTTTCTATAATATGTCACAAAATTTTCAAAAAATTGTCAGAAAAACAAAGCAGAAATAAGTTAGGGATTTCTAGGGGTTTTAAATTCTCCCTAAAACATCAATGATGTTCTTCATTTTGTTTTGAACATCATTGATGTTTTGCTTGATGTTTTCCAAGTCCCTATTACACCCCATTATCTCCCCGATCAGGATCTGGGCACTTTCACTGGTGAAATGAGCTTCATCCACAACATCATGATCACCTAAAAATATATAATAAAAAAAACACCATGTATTAAAAATATGCAGGCATCCATCTCTTACCTGAGCCTGTGGTCGCAGACACTCACTTGTTGTGGTGACTATTTCCACAACGTCTCCCTCCTCCTCCTCCTCTGGTTGTGTTTGTGGGATTTCCACTTCTTCCTGAGGTGGGGGGTCTGTTGTCTCCTCTGATGAGTGGTGTCCTCTGAGTCTTTTCTCCCCTAAGTAAAAAATATAGGTATACTTAGCACACAGATATTTGATGGCAGAAACAGGAACATGAAATATTGCTTGGAAGTGGGGTACAATTGTCTCTTTTGGCAGAGTTGCAAGATGAAGAAATATTTTTTTCCTTTGTCAAGCTTAAATACTTACCTGTCTTGGACAGGCTTCACAGATGGAGACATCCCTATAGTATCCACTGGAGCACCTGTGTGGGCCCCCTAATAAAAAGGGTGTTCTGGTGTCCCACACTAGTGCTCCAGCGTCCAGATGTGTAAACAGCTGCTGAGTGTCCTCTCCTTACACAGAATCTATTTTACATTTCATTCTAGTTACAAACCCATCTAGACAATAAACTTATTTTAAGAGAAGTAGGCCAGAAAAAATGTATTGAAATGCATCTGGACAAAACATGGTGTTTTTTTGGCCGAACGAACAATGTTTCCTACAAACGAATAACGTGTCCACGAACATGAAAGTTGCCATTTTAAACTGTATAACAGTATAAAGAAAAGCACATGGAGCAGCACAAACTTAATAAAAATAAAGAATAGGAACACAGGACAACTACTTACTTTTTTGCAGAACTCTTCTGATCCTAATATACTGATCGTGCTCCCTTAATTTGAGGTCAGACCACCGATTCCTTAGTTGATCCTTGGATCGTCGTACCCCAAAATTCTTCTGCAGACTCTTCACAACTTTAGTCATGATCTTGGCCTTTCTGACATTGGGGTTGGGGTAAGGTCCATACTTCCCGTCATAGTCGGCCCTCTTCAGGATGTCGGCCATCTCCACCATCTTAACAAAGGATATATTTGATGCCTTAAATCGTCTCCTCCAGGATCGTGACGTTTCTGGCTCCGGGCTTTCTTCCTCCTCCTCCTCGTTGCTGTAATTAGCACACACCTGCTCTGTCACCGCCATGTGCTCTTCCCCACTGCGCCAAACAAGAAGGGGCGGGGAATAGACTAGAAAGAACACCAGGGGTGGGCAGAGTTTCACGCATGCGTAGTGTATATAAAGCATAACACGAGTGTGTAGTACGTACGATCTGTGAGCGGAGGAAGGAGTATAGGATCGTGATAACGAAGGTAACATTTAACCACTTGCCGACCGCCTAACGCAGATATACTGCGGCAGAATGGCACGGGCAGGCAGAATCACGTTCCCATACGTGATCTGCCTCCCGCGGGCGGGGGGTCCGATCGGACCCCCCCGGTGCCAGCGGTGGTCGGCATTTGACTGTGAGCATTGGGAGGCGAGGGGGAGACCATCCGATCATGGCCCCCCCCTCGTGATCGCTCCCAGCCAATCGGAATCCTCCCCTGCCTGTGTGTAGTTTCACACAGGCAGAGGATGTGATGTCATCTCTCCTCGGCTTGGCAGTTTCCGTTCCAGCGCAGAGGAGAGAAGACATGTAAGTGCACAAAACACAAACACACACTGTAGAACATGCCAGGCACATAAAACACCCCCGACCCCCCCGATCACCCCCCCCCCCCCTGTCACAAACTGACACCAAGCAGTATTTTTTTTTTTTCTGATTACTGCTAGGTGTCAGTTTGTGACAGTTAGAAGTGGTAGGGCAGTGAGTGGTAGCCCCCTGTAGGTCTAGGGTACATCCCTAACCCCCCTAATAAAGTTTTAACCCCTTGATCACCCCCTGTAGCCAGTGTCACTAAGCGATCATTTTTCTGATCGCTGTATTAGTGTCGCTGGTGACGCTAGTTAGGGAGGTAAATATTTAGGTTCGCCGTCAGCGTTTTATAGCGTCAGGGACCCCCATATACTACCTAATAAATGTTTTAACCCCTTGATTGCCCCCTAGTTAGCCCTTTCACCACTGATCACCGTATAACCGTTACGGGTGACGCTGGTTAGTTCGTTTATTTTTTATAGTGTCAGGGCACCCGCCGTTTATTACCGAATAAAGGTTTAGCCCCCTGATCACCCGGCGGTGATATGCGTCGCCCCAGGCAGCGTCAGATTAGCGCCAGTACCGCTAACACCCACGCACGCAGCATACGTGCTCAGCCCAGATACCTGCTAGCACCTGCGTTTTGCCCCTCCGCCCGGCCCAGCCCACCCAAGTGCAGTATCGATCGATCACTGTCACTTACAAAACACTAAACGCATAACTGCAGCGTTCGCAGAGTCAGGCCTGATCCCTGCGATCGCTAACAGTTTTCTTGGTAGCGTTTTGGTGAACTGGCAAGCACCAGCCCCAGGCAGCGTCAGGTTAGCGCCAGTACCGCTAACACCCACGCACGCACCGTACACCTCCCTTAGTGGTATAGTATCTGAACGGATCAATATCTGATCCGATCAGATCTATACTAGCGTCCCCAGCAGTTTAGGGTTCCCAAAAACGCAGTGTTAGCGGGATCAGCCCAGATACCTGCTAGCACCTGCGTTTTGCCCCTCCGCCCGGCCCAGCCCACCCAAGTGCAGTATCAATCGATCACTGTCACTTACAAAACACTAAACGCATAACTGCAGCGTTCGCAGAGTCAGGCCTGATCCCTGCGATCGCTAACAGTTTTTTTGGTAGCGTTTTGGTGAACTGGCAAGCACCAGCCCCAGGCAGCATCAGGTTAGCGCCAGTACCGCTAACACCCACGCACGCACCGTACACCTCCCTTAGTGGTATAGTATCTGATCGGATCAATATCTGATCTGATCAGATCTATACTAGCGTCCCCAGCAGTTTAGGGTTCCCACAAATGCAGTGTTAGCGGGATCAGCCCAGATACCTGCTAGCACCTGCGTTTTGCCCCTCCGCCCGGCCCAGCCCAGCCCACCCAAGTGCAGTATCGATCGATCACTGTCACTTACAAAAGACTAAACGCATAACTGCAGCATTCGCAGAGTCAGGCCTGATCCCTGCGATCGCTAACAGTTTTTTTGGTAGCGTTTTGGTGAACTGGCAAGCACCAGCGGCCTAGTACACCCCGGTCGTAGTCAAGCCAGCACTGCAGTAACACTTGGTGACGTGGCGAGTCCCATAAGTGCAGTTCAAGCTGGTGAGGTGGCAAGCACGAGTAGTGTCCTGCTGTCACCAAAAAGACAAACACAGGCCCGTCGTGCCCATAGTGCCCTTCCTGCTGCATTCGCCAATCCTAATTGGGAACCCACCGCTTCTGCAGTACCCGTACTTCCCCCATTCACATCCCCAACCAAATGCAGTCAGCTGCATGAGAGGCATTTTCTTTATGTCCTCCCGAGTACCCCTACCCAGCGAACCCCCCCAAAAAAGATGTCGTGTCTGCAGCAAGCGCGGATATAGGCGTGACACCCGCTATTTTTGTCCCTCCTGTCCTGACAATCCTGGTCTTTGCATTGGTGAATGTTTTGAACGCTACCATTCACTAGTTGAGTATTAGCGTAGGGTACAGCATTGCACAGACTAGGCACACTTTCACAGGGTCTCCCAAGATGCCATCACATTTTGAGAGACCCGAACCTGAAACCGGTTACAGTTATAAAAGTTAGTTACAAAAAAAAGTGTAAAAAAAAAAAAACACATACAAAAATATAAAATAAAAAAAAATAGTTGTCGTTTTATTGTTCTCTCTCTCTCTATTCTCTCTATTGTTCTGCTCTTTTTTACTGTATTCTATTCTGCAACGTTTTATTGTTATTATGTTTTATCATGTTTGCTTTTCAGGTATGCAATTTTTTATACTTTACCGTTTACTGTGCTTTATTGCTAACCATTTTTTTGTCTTCAGGTACGCCATTCACGACTTTGAGTGGTTATACCAGAATGATGCCTGCAGGTTTAGGTATCATCTTGGTATCATTCTCTTCAGCCAGCGGTCGGCTTTCATGTAAAAGCAATCCTAGCGGCTAATTAGCCTCTAGACTGCTTTTACAAGCAGTGGGAGGGAATGCCCCCCCCCCAACGTCTTCCGTGTTTTTCTCTGGCTCTCCTGTCTCAACAGGGAACCTGAAAATGCAGCCGGTGATTCAGCCAGCTGACCATAGAGCTGATCAGAGACCAGAGTGGCTCCAAACATCTCTATGGCCTAAGAAACCGGAAGCTACGAGCATTTTATGACTTCGATTTCGCCGGATGTAAACAGCGCCATTGGGAAATTGGGAAAGCATTTTATCACACCGATCTTGGTGTGGTCAGATGCTTTGAGGGCAGAGGAGAAATCTAGGGTCTAATATATTTTTTCAAAAAAGAGTACCTGTCACTACCTATTGCTATGATAGGGGGTATTTACATTCCCTGAAATAACAATGAAAATGATTTAAAAAAAATAAAAAATGAAAGGAACAGTTTAAAAATAAGATTAAAAAAAATAATAATAATAAAGAAAAAATAAAAAAAAAAAAGCACCCCTGTCCCCCCTGTTCTCGCGCTAAGGTGAACGCAAGCGTCGGTCTGGCGTCAATTGTAAACAGCAATTGCACCATGCATGTGAGGTATCACCGCGAACGTCAGATCGAGGGCAGTAATTTTAGCAATAGACCTCCTCTGTAAATCTAAAGTGGTAACCTGTAAAGGCTTTTAAAGGCTTTTAAAAATTGAATTAGTTTGTCGCCACTGTTTTTGCGCAATTTTAAAGCATGTCATGTTTGGTATCCATGTACTCGGCCTAAGATCATCTTTTTTATTTCATCAAACATTTGGGCAATATAGTGTGTTTTAGTGCATTAAAATTTAAAAAAGTGTGTTTTTTCCCCAAAAAATGCGTTTGAAAAATCACTGCGCAAATACTGTGTGAAAAAAAAAATGAAACACCCACCATTTTAATCTGTAGGGCATTTGCTTTAAAAATATATATAATGTTTTGGGGTTCAAAGTAATTTTCTTGCAAAAAAAAAATATTTTTTTATGTAATCAAAAAGTGTCAGAAAGGGCTTTGTATTCAAGTGGTTAGAAGAGTGGGTGATGTGTGACATAAGCTTCTAAATGTTGTGCATAAAATGCCCAGATGGCATAAACCGCCCCCAAATGACCCCATTTTGGAAAGTAGACACCCCAAGCTATTTGCTTTGAGGCATGTTGAGTCCATGGAATGTTTTATATTTTGACACAAGTTACGGGAAAGTGACAATTTTTTATTTTTTTTTGCGCAAAATTGTCACTAAATGATATATTGCTCAAACATGCCATGGGAATATGTGAAATTACACCCCAAAATACATTCTGCTGCTTCTCCTGAGTACGGGGATACCACATGTGTGAGACTTTTTGGGAGCCTAGCCGCGCACGGGACCCCGAAAACCAAGCACCGCCTTCAGCCTTTCTAAGGCCGTAAATTTTTGATTTCACTCTTCACTGCCTATCACAATTTCGGAGGCCATGGAATGCCCAGGTGGCAAACCCCCCCCAAATGACCCCATTTTGGAAAGTAGACACCCCAAGCTATTAGATGAGAGGTATAGTGAGTATTTTGCAGACCTCACTTTTTGTCACAAAGTTTTGAAAATTGAAAAAAGAAAAAAAAAATTTTTTTCTCGTCTTTCTTTATTTTCAAAAACAAATGAGAGCTGCAAAATACTCACCATGCCTCTCAGCAAATAGCTTGGGGTGTCTACTTTCCAAAATGGGGTCATTTGGGGGGGGTTTGTGCCACCTGGGCATTCCATGGCCTCCGAAACTGTGATAGGCAGTGAAGAGTGAAATCAAAAATTTACACCCTTAGAAATCCTGAAGGCGGTGATTGGTTTTCGGGGCCCCGTACGCGGCTAGGCTCCCAAAAAGTCCCACACATGTGGTATCCCCGTACTCAGGAGAAGTAGCTAAATGTATTTTGGGGTGCAATTCCACATATGCCCATGGCCTGTGTGAGCAATATATCATTTAGTGACAACTTTGTGCAAAAAAAAAAAATAAAAAAAAAATGTGTCACATTCCCGCAACTTGTGTCAAAATATAAAACATTCCATGGACTCAACATGCCTCAAAGCAAATAGCTTGGGGTGTCTACTTTCCAAAATGGGGTCATTTGGGGGGTTTTATGCCATCTGGGCATTTTATGGCCTTCAAAACTGTGATAGGTAATGAGGAGTAAAATCAAAAATGTACGCCCTTAGAAATCCTGAAGGCAGTGATTGGTTTTCGGGGCCCCGTACGCGGCTAGGCTCCCAAAAAGTCCCACACATGTGGTATCCCCATACTCAGGAGAAGCAGCTAAATGTATTTTGGGGTGCAATTCCACATATGCCCATGGCCTGTGTGAGCAATATATCATTTAGTGACAACTTTTGTAATTTTTTATTTTTTTTTGTCATTATTCAATCACTTGGGACAAAAAAAATGAATATTCAATGGGCTCAACATGCCTCTCAGCAATTTCCTTGGGGTGTCTACTTTCCAAAATTGGGTCATTTGTGGGGGTTTTGTACTGCCCTGCCATTTTAGCACCTCAAGAAACGACATAGGCAGTCATAAATTAAAGGCTGTGTAAATTCCAGAAAATATACCCTAGTTTGTAGGCGCTATAACTTTTGCGCAAACCAATAAATATACACTTATTGACATTTTTTTTACCAAAGACATGTGGCCGAATACATTTTGGCCTAAATGTATGACTAAAATTGAGTTTATTGGATTTTTTTTAGAACAAAAAGTAGAAAATATCATTTTTTTTCAAAATTTTCGGTCTTTTTCCGTGTATAGCGCAAAAAATAAAAACGGCAGAGGTGATCAAATACCATCAAAAGAAAGCTCTATTTGTGGGAAGAAAAGGACGCAAATTTCGTTTGGGTACAGCATTGCATGACCGCACAATTAGCAGTTAAAGCGACGCAGTGCCGAATTGTAAAAAGTGCTCTGGTCAGGAAGGGGGTAAAACCTTCCGGGGCTGAAGTGGTTAAACTTGGGCCTATACTGCTTAGAGATTGAGGCCTATAGGCCTATATTGGGACAAGATTTGGAGACGTTAGCCTGACATTAGGGTTTGTCTTGTGTATTGCAGATATAATAGATGGCTTCAATGACCACAACTTTCTCCCCCTGTTCATAGACAAGTACAGGGAGCTGCCCTGTCTGTGGCAGGTGAAACACCCACATTATAATCATAAACAAAAGAGGCAGGCAGCGCTGGAGAAACTGCTGGAGTTGGTGAAGCCGATGGTCCCCACGGCAACCATCCCCTATTTAAAAGCCAAAATTTATGGCCTGAGGAGCACTTATCTTAGGGAGCACAAGAAGGTCCAGGATTCCCAGAGATTAGGAGCTGCAGCAGATGACGTTTATGTCCCCAGGCTGTGATACTATAAGAGACTGCGATTTCTGTCAGACCAGACTGAGGTCACGGAATCCCTCTCAACCCTTCCTTCCACCCTATCTTCCACCCCAGCTGAGGCTTCCGATGTCCAACCTGGGACTTCCAGCCAGGAAGAAGTGGAGGAGCCCAGCTTGAGCCAGGTATAGAATTCTTCTACAGTTTTCTGGTCAATTAATAAATTATGTTTACTAGATGTTATTATTGATCACTAATTGCTGATTTAATAAAGGCGTTTACAAATCAATAGACAGTAGTGGGCAAAAATAATTGGAACAAGAATGAAAAATGCTGGGCTCCGAATGATAATCTTTTATATTTCTTAAAATCCAATTTGCAACAATCATGAGATGAAAATTGTGTGTGATTGATGAAGAAAAAACTAAAACTATGTCCCTTTTTCATACACAGGAAGACTTCAGCCAGAAGGAGGCTGTGGAATGTGGCAGCCAGGAGGAGGCGGGGGTAAGTGGCAGCCAGGAGGTGGCCGGGCCCAGTAGGAGCCTCACAGAATCACAGGTTCCTCCCCTCCGCCTTCCAAACAAAAGACCCAGGAAGAGGAGTAACATGGAGGATTCAGCACTCAGGCTGATTCAGGAGGCTCCTGCGCCCCTCAGAGCCACCCCCACTCATGAAGAGGCCTTTGCCTGCGTGGCTGCCACCAAACTGCAGGACATGCAGGAGGGCCAACGCCTCATGTGTGAGGACATCCTTTATAAAACATTAACCAAGGGGGTGAGGGGCGAAATCACACCCAATACCCACCTGTGTGAGTTGCATCATCCTCCTCCTCCTCCTCCTGCTACAACTCCATCACCACAGACACAGCCTGGAAGGAAGAGTGGAAGGAAGACAAGAAAGTGATGGCCTGGGTTCAGGCTATTGTATGACCACAGCCTGGGGACATGTATGTCATCTGCTGCTGTTCATGATCTCTTGGACTTCTGGACCAGATTGTACTCCCTTATATATGGACTCCTCAGTCCACCAATTTTGCAGTAAAATAATTGATGTGTGCCCTGGGGGCCAAAGGCTTCACCAATTTCTGCTGTTTCTCCAGCGTTGCCTCCCTCTTCTCCTGTTTCTCATAATAATAACAATTTCGTCTAATGATATAAATGCATCTCACCTTTTGATCATATGTCTTTCCTCTGCCGTAGCTCATCCTCTGGTGTGTGCCCCAATCCTCACAAACACGCACAACACATCCTTACTAGGGATGAGCCGAACACCCCCGGTTCGGTTCGCACCAGAATCTGAGAACGGACCGAAAATTTGCACGAACGTTAGAACCCCATTGACGTCTATGGGACTCGAACGTTCGAAATCAAAAGTGCTAATGTTAAAGGCTAATTTGCATGTTATTGTCCTAAAAAGGGTTTGGGGACCTGGGTCCTGCCCCAGGGGACATGTATCAATGCAAAAAAAACTTTTAAAAACGGCCGTTTTTTCAGGAGCAGTGATTTTAATGATGCTTAAAGTAAAAAAAAAAAAAAAGTGAAATATTCCTTTAAATATCGTACCTGGGGGGTTTCTATAGTATGCCTGTGAAGTGTCGCGTGTTTCCCGTGCTTAGAACAGTCCCTGCACAAAATGTCATTTTTGGCAGCACAGTGGTGTAGTGGGTAGCACTCTCACCTAGCACTAAAAAGGGTCGCTGGTTCAAATCCCAACCATGACACTGCCTGCCTGGAGTTTGCATGTTCTCCCTGTGCCTGCGTGGGTTTCCTCCGGGTACTCCGGTTTCCTCCCACACTCCAAAGACATGCTGGTAGGTTAATTGGCTTCTGTTCAAAAATTGGCCCTAGTATATGAATGTGAGTTGGGGACCTTGGATTGTGGGCTCCTTGAGGGTAGGGACCATTGTGGGTGTGCGATGTATGTGTGGAGTGCTGCGTGAATTGGCAGCGCTATATGGGTACCTTAAATAAATAGAGATGATTGTAGATACACACTCACTCAGGTTGAACTGGATGGACTGGTGTCTTTATTCAACCTTACTAACTATGTAACTGTGTAACTATGTAAAGGAAAAAAAGTCATTTAAAACTGCTTTCGGCTTTAATGTAATGTCGGGTCCTGGCAATATGGATGAAAATCAGTGAAACAAACGGCATGGGTACCCCCCAGTCCATTACCACACCCTTTGGGTCTTGTATGGATATTAAGGGAAACCCGCACCCAAATTAAAAAAGGAAACAGCAGTATACAGGCTCTGTACTCTGAACAGCAGTATACAGGTGGTGCAAACAAGATAGGGACTGTAGGTTTGTTGTTAAGTAGAATCTGTAATTTTGAACTGGTACATTTTTAACATGTTTAGCTCCAGCTAAAAAATCTATTTTAAGCTTTTTGGAAAACATAGGGAAGGGTTATCACCCCTGTGACATTTGTTTTGCTGCCTGTGCTCCTCTTCAGAAGATTTAACCTCACTTTTTGTCCCAATGACAAATGTTTTTTGAAAATTTGTTTTTTTTGTGAAACAAGGATTGGTGATAAAGCATCAGTGGAAAGGAGAAATGTTTTTCCCATATTAACTCTTACAGGAGAGAATTTCCCTTCCTAGGGGTAGATTTCATCTCACTTCCTGTTGTCTCCTTCTGTTTGCAAGTAGGAGTCATTTGTAAGTTGGATGTTTGAAAGTAGGGGCTTGCCCTATAAACTCAGCAGAAATTTGGGCCTTAGGTGGTGTTGTGGCCACAACACTGTAAGCCCTCTGTCAAGTCTGTAGTGTGAGGCCGGGTTGCTGAGAGGGCGCCCCTTGCGGCTGAGTGCAGCACGTCCCTGGATTTGGGTACAGGGAATGCGATGCACAGAGGTGCACGGGTTGCCAGGAATACTGCAAGCTGGCTGGTTGGCTGTAAGTAGCTAGAGTGCGTTGTGGCAGCCGTGCGGAGAGAAGTCTTGAACGGTAACAGCAGGGTAAACCAGGAACAGGGTCCGCAGCCAGGCCAGGGATCAGATACCAAAAGACAGTCCGAGAGAAGTACAGGAACAAGCCGGATCATACACAGGGGGCAGAAGATCGGAGAGTAGTCAGCCAAGCCGGGGTCAGAGCGAGGAGATAAACAGGAACACTGGTCAAGCCGGGCAGAGGTCAAGCAGAGGTCTTCAGAGTTTACAAGGCACAGGAACACAGGAGCTGTTTGATAATCCAGCAAACTGTAAGTGTCAGTGGCAGGTTTAAATAGGCCAGAGGGGTGTGCCTACAAGATCAGGGCGTGCTCACTAGACTCGCCTGCCACCATGACGGTTACTGGCGGAATTGCCCACAACACGGCCATTTCCCTGACATTGCCCCCCCCCAAGGGGCAACCTCCGGATGCCCAACCTGGCCCATCTTTCGGGGTAACGAACTCGGAATCTCTGCAAAAGTCTAGGAGCATGTATATTGGCTGCAGGTTCCCAAGAACTTTCTTCTGCTGGGTAACCCTTCCACTTTATAAGAAATTGAATGATCCTACCTCTCCGGCGGCAGTCCAGGATGGCCTCAACTTCATACTCTGTTTCATCTCCCACAGAAACTGGAGGTGGAGGATCTTCTTTCCTTCCTGAAAAAGGACTAGAGATAACAGCTTTAAGTAAGGAGACATGAAACACAGGGTGCACTTTATAAGAACTCGGGAGTGACAGTTCAAAGGCTACTGGATTGATCTCCCGTCTAATCTTGAATGGGCCAATAAATCTTGGTCCCAATTTCCGGGAGGGACAAGGAAGTTTAAGATTTGCAGAGGAGAGCCAAACCTCATCTCCAACCTTAAAGCTAGGACTCTCCCCCCTCTTTTTGTCATATTGTTCCTTGTAGTCCTCTTGGGCCTTTTGCATGGTTAACCGGAGAGTTTGAAAGTTAGTCTGAATGGATTTTATCCTGTCTTGAACTGCTGGAACTGAGGTCTCTGGAATGACATTAGGTAGAAATGAAGGATGGAACCCATAGTTGGCCCAAAACGGTGATTGATCGGTGGTTGAGTGTACTGAGTTATTGTATGCGAATTCCGCACAGGGGAGTATCAAGTACCAGTCATCCTGGGAAGTGGAGCAAAAACAGCGTAAATATTGTTCTAAGGTCTGATTAGTCCTTTGCCAAATTTTCATCTATGTACTGTCGTAGTGTCCCCAATTCCACTTCAGAGAGGGGGAATATACGTCCAAATGGAACTTCGGCCCCTGGAAGCAGCTCGATAGGACAATCATATGGTCGATGTGGTGGTAGAACCTCTGCCTTTTTCTTATCAAAAACGTCCAGGAATTCATGGTACGCCTGGGGTACATCCTGGTTGGTGGAGGATACCGACTGGACTGTCAGACAACTGGTGGTATCTCTGGATTCAGGGATGAGGCAATGTTGTTGGCAATAGGGGGAAGTGAACAGGACTTCCTTCTTAATCCAATCGATCTGGGGGTTATGGGCTTGGAGCCAAGGGATACCCAAGATAATTGGAGACATAGGTGAACTCAAAACGTCAAAACGTATGAATTCCCGATGGCCATCGGGAGAGGTAATAAGGAGAGGAGAAGTCTCTTGAGTAACAAGGCCAGAGTTAGGTAGGGTGCCATCTGCTAAACGGACTTCCAGACCCCGTTTCTTGTGGAGGAGGGGCAACCTAAGGTTCCTTGCCAGGTTCAAGTCCATGAAGCAACTGCATGCTCCAGAGTCGATTATAGCCTGGAGCCGGACCTCTTCTTCTCCCAACTGCAGTGAAATGGGAAGAACGAGTTGTGAGGGAGAAGTCCCAGAAACCTGGAAATATGCTGGAGAGTAGGTAGGTGGCTTCTTGAACTTCCTGGGACAGTTGCATAGAAAATGTCCATTTCCTCCACAATAGAGGCAAAGATTGGCTAGGATACGACGACGTCTTTCATCAGGAGTTAGTGCGGAACGTAACAGGCCAATCTGCTTGGGAACTGATCCAAAGGTGGGTGTACTGGCGGGTCTGCAGGTTCGTGATCGTTCGGACTGTCTCTCCCGCAAACGTCGATCCAGTTGGATGGATAATTGGATGAGACCCTCAAGTGTAGTGGGAATCTCGATCCTGGCCAACTCGTCCTTGAGGGATTCGGAGAGTCCTAGACGGAACTGGTGTAGTAAAGCTGCCTCATTCCAGGCTGTGTCTGCGGACCACCGCCGGAAGTCCAGGGTATAGTCCTCTACTGGTCGCCCACCCTGCTGCAGAGAGTGCAGAGCGGCTTCAGCGGTGGCAGTACGCTGGGGATCTTCGTAAAGCTGTGCCATAGCTGCCAGGAATGCATCCACCGTGCAAATGACGGGACTCTTTTGTTCCCATAAGTTATGGGCCCAGGCCTGAGGTTCATCGGACAGCAAAGAGATGAGGAACCCGACTTTAACAGTCTCTAAAGCAAAAGTCCGGGGTTGCAGGGCTAGGTACAATAGACAGGCAGTCTTGAATGATCTGAACTTTTTACGGTCTCCGAAGAATCGCTCCGGAATGGGAACTCGGGGTTCTGGAGGCGGGAACATCATCAAGGAAGCCGCAGAGGTTTGTTCATGAGCAGGTGACTCTGACAGGTGTTGCAACTTATCCGTTAGTTGCAGATAACCTTCCTGTAATTTCTGAACTGCTTGGGTCAGAGTGATGGCTTGTTGGCACAAAGTCTCTAATGGGGACGCACCTCCACCGGCCTCAGTCATGGCTGGATTATACTGTCAAGTCTGTAGTGTGAGGCCGGGTTGCTGAGAGGGCGCCCCTTGCGGCTGAGTGCAGCACGTCCCTGGATTTGGGTACAGGGAATGCGATGCACAGAGGTGCACGGGTTGCCAGGAATACTGCAAGCTGGCTGGTTGGCTGTAAGTAGCTAGAGTGCGTTGTGGCAGCCGTGCGGAGAGAAGTCTTGAACGGTAACAGCAGGGTAAACCAGGAACAGGGTCCGCAGCCAGGCCAGGGATCAGATACCAAAAGACAGTCCGAGAGAAGTACAGGAACAAGCCGGATCATACACAGGGGGCAGAAGATCGGAGAGTAGTCAGCCAAGCCGGGGTCAGAGCGAGGAGATAAACAGGAACACTGGTCAAGCCGGGCAGAGGTCAAGCAGAGGTCTTCAGAGTTTACAAGGCACAGGAACACAGGAGCTGTTTGATAATCCAGCAAACTGTAAGTGTCAGTGGCAGGTTTAAATAGGCCAGAGGGGTGTGCCTACAAGATCAGGGCGTGCTCACTAGACTCGCCTGCCACCATGACGGTTACTGGCGGAATTGCCCACAACACGGCCATTTCCCTGACACCCTCACAGGGCCCTGCTGTGAAATATTACATCAAGAATTGTAATTACATGCCCAACAGGGGCAGAAAAATTGGGCCTTTGGTGGTGGTGGTGGTGCTGGTGCCACAACACTGTAAGTCCTCACTCGCTCTTGGTGGGCGCAGAAACGGGCCCTGCTGTGAAATATTAGATCAAGAATTGTAATTGCATGCCCCTGTTGAACAGGGGCTGAAAAATTGGGCCTTAGGCACTGGTGCTGGTGCCACAACACTGCAACTCCTCACAGATACTCTAGTTGGAATGCAGGAACGAGCCCTGCTGCAAAGTATTGCATCAAAAATTGTAATTACACGCTCCTGTTAGACAGGGGCTGAAAAATTGGGCCTTAGGCACTGGTGCTGGTGCCACAACACTGCAACCCCTCACAGACACTTTAGTTGGAACGCAGGAATTAGCCCTGCTGCAAAGTATTGCATCAAAAATTGTAATTACACGCCCCTGTTAGACAGGGGCTGAAAAATTGGGCCTTAGGCACTGGTGGCGGCTACCAGAACCAAAAATGTTCTTACAAGCTATCAGCGTGATCATTGAGGAGGTAGAGGATAATTACTCAGGATAGTCACTCAGCATCAGCATAGGCAGTCTTTGAAGGGATCAAAGATTTTTTAAAAAATTATTCGGTTACATCAGCATCAGGTGCTTGGTAGCTGGTGGTGATCCAAGACTGATTCATTTTTATGAAGGCCTGTCGATCGACCGAGTCGGTGGACAGACGCACACTGTGATCGGTTACAAAGCCTCCAGCAGCACTGAATGTGCGTTCCGAAAGAACGCTGGATGCAGGACAGGCCAGTAGCGCAATTACATACTATGCAAGCTCTGGCCAGTGATCCATCCTCAAGACCCAGTAACCCAGAGGATTTTCAGTGGGAAAGGTGTCCAAGTCAGATCTAGCCCCTAGGTATTCCTGCACCATGTAAAACAGACGCTGGCGATGGTTGCTGGAACCGATCATACCTTGGGGCTGCGGACTAAAAAATTGTCTGAACGCATCGGTCAGACGGCCACCTTCTCCACGGCTCCTTCTTTGACTGACCGAAGCCTCAGCAACACGTTGTCCAGAAACAGGAGTTTGTAACCTCCTAGTCTCTGGGAACGCGTTGCACAGACCTTTCTGCAAGGCCTCCTGAAGATGTTTCATCCTCTGCTCCCTCTGTGATGGAAAGATAAGGTCCGCAACCTTACCCTTGTAACGTGGATCAAGGAGGGTTGCCAGCCAGTATTGGTCCTTCTCCTTGATACCACGAATACGAGGATCCTTACGCAGGATCAGGGAGGCCATGCAGCGTAGGTTTGCTGAGGCATTCGGTCCAGAGTCCTCTGGGTCACTAAGGATGACATGATCCACAGCCACCTCCTCCCAGCCACGTACAAGTCCATGTGTTTCTTGGGACTGATCCCTTAAAGACTGCTGCTGATGCTGAGTGCTAGGGTCCACCTCCATACTGACACAATCCTCCTCCTCCTCCTCCTCCTCTTCCTGTGTGATCGGCGGGCACGCAGGAACACTGTCTGGATAAAGGGGGCCTTGAGAGCTAAGGAAGTCCTCCTCTTCCTGCCTCTGTTCTGCCTCAAGTGCCCTGTCCATTATTCCATGCAGCGTGTGCTCCAAAAGGTGGAGAAGGGGGACAGTGTCACTGATGCATGCCACTGTCACTGCTCACCATCCTCGTGGCCTCCTCAAATGGTGACAGGACAGTGCATGCTTTCCTGATCATGGCCCACTGGCGTGGGGAAAAAAAAACAAGTTCCCCTGACCATGTCCTGGTGCCATAGTCGCACAGGTACTCATTGATGGCCCTCTGCTGCGTGTGCAGCCGCTGCAGCATGGCCAATGTTGAGTTCCACCTGGTGGGCATGTCACAGATTAGGCGGTTCTTGGGCAGGTTAAACTCCTTTTGGAGGTCTGCCAGCCGAGCACTGGCATTATATGACCGGCGAAAATGCACACAGACTTTCCTGGCCTGCCTCAGCCCGGGTACCTGCCCAAGAACCGCTGCACCACCAAGTTAAGGACGTGAGCCAAACAGGGCACATGGGTCAGTTGTCCCTGTTGGAGGGCAGAGAGGAGGTTGGTGCCATTGTCGCAAACCACCATTCCTGCCTTAAGTTGGCATGGCGTAACCACCTCTGAACCTGCCCCTGCAGAGCTGACAGAACCTCTGCCCCAGTGTGGCTCCTGTCCCCCAAGCACACCAGCTCAAGCACCGCATGGCATCTTTTGGCCTGCATACTTGCGTAGCCCCTTGAACGGCTACGGAGCACCACTGGTTCCGAGGACAAAGCACAGGAAGAGGCCATAGAGGAAGAAGAAGAGGAGGGGGTGGAGGAGAGAGGTGTGTCACAATCATTAGTAGTGGCATTTTGGAGGCGTGGTGGCGGAACAACCTCCAACACTACTGCACCTTGTCCTGCATCCTTCCCAGCTGCCAGCAGAGTCACCCAATGCGCGGTGAAACTTAGGTAACGTCCCTGTCCATACCTGCTGGACCATGAGTCAGCGGTAATATGCACCTTACCACTTTCCGCCCTGTCCAGCGAGGCCAAGACATTGCCTTACACATGCCAGTAAGGAGCCGGAAACGCCTTCCGTGAGAAAAAGTGGCATTTGGGTACCTGCCACTGAGGAACCGCACATTCCACAAACTCACAGAAGGGGGCAGAGTCTACCAACTGAAAAGGCAGCAGTTGAAGTGCTAGCAATTTTGCCAAGCTAGCATTCAACCGCTGGGCATGTGGATGGCTGGGAGCGAACTTCTTTCGGCGGTGCAGCAGCTGGGGCAGGGAAATTTGCCTGGTACAATCTGACGGTGTACCGAAAGCAGATTGCCCACAAGTACTTGGCTGTGACACACCTAATTCTACACCTTCATTCCTCTCAGTGCAGGTCTCAGAGAGGACTGAAGGTATAGTGGGGTTGGAGATCTCAGCTGATGAGGAGCAAGGAGAGGTCCTCTTTGTTCTTTGGTGTGGGTCTTTTAGATACGCTTGCCAATGAACTGCATGGCAGGTCAACATATGGCTGGTCAAGCATGTGGTGCCCAAGCGGGAGATGTTTTGGCCACGCGAGATACGCTTGAGACATATGTTGCAAATAGCGATCTGATGCACTCGTCTCAAAAAAGGCCCACAGCAAAGAACTTTTGGAATAACGCGCAGAGACAGCAGCGCCCTGCACATGCCGAGCTTTGGGGTGTGATGCAGTGAGTGTGCTGCCCTTAGGCTGGCCCCTGGAGGGCAAAAAAAAGGCCAAGCGTGTCCCATTTCCACGTGCTGATGAGGATGCAACGTCTCCACAACCAGCACTGTTGCCTCTAGTCACAGAGCCTACTTGCCCTCTTTTATTGGCTTGTGACTGTCTGCCTCTCCTTGTTGGCCTTCCAGACATGCTAATGGCCTGTAGCTGCACTAAGCTGGGATATATATATATATCCCATGTGTATCTATGTGTGTATATATATATATATATGTATGTATGTATGTACGTATATATATATATATATATATATATATATATATATATATATATATATATATATATATATATATATATATTATACTGATACTGCAGCTAGCAAAATCAACTGCCTGCCTGTAGTATGAGAACACCACCAACCTTCTACAGGTATCTTTAGCTGAACACTGTGCAGAGCTCGCAAAAAACTAACTTGTACTGTAGCTTATTTAGCTGCCTGCGGTAGTGATATGATACATAGGATAGATATATATATATATATATATACATATATATACATATATATATATATATATATATATATATATATATATTTACATATATATATATATATACACATATATATATATATATATATATATACACACATATATATATACAGTGCCTTGCAAAAGTATTCGGCCCCCTTGAACTTTTCAACCTTTTGCCACATTTCAGGCTTCAAACATAAAGATATAAAATTTTAATTTTTTGTGAAGAATCACCAACAAGTGGGACACAGTTGTGAAGTGGAACGAAATCTATT
>JBBDGP010000520.1:1380000-1535000 GCA_037952835.1 Lithobates septentrionalis | reverse complement strand
CACAAGTTCCTTGGGTGCGCTCTTTAGCATAAGGTGCAGATGTGGAGTAGGCGGCACTGACTGACGTTGCAGGACCCATAATTTGTAATTATTGCAGATGGCTGCCCCTCCCACGGTTCGGACTGGGCGTCCGAATTTGTCCACCTGAGGCGTTTGTTCAGGGGCCGACTGACCCTGAAGTGCACCGGAGGTAGAGGGAAATTCGAAAGGACGTTTGAAAGTCGCATTGGCGCACCAGGTGGCAGTGTGGGTGGAGGTCTGGCAAATCGCACCTAGGGGTGAGCGTAAGCCGGAAAAATGGCGGCAGAAGAGCTCTGTGTCCGTGAGACTCCAATTTGTTGTTGTTTGGAACTGTGTGAGTCTGGCGGCAGCCTTTGCGGAAAAGGAACGGTGGTACTCGTAAAAGGAAAATCCTCCATACTTGTGGCCCAAGTCTACTACCGTATGGAGATACAATCCAGCTCTTCCCTTCTGCTGGGGGCGGCTGAGCATAGAACGTCTCTCAGCATGCCAAAGGCCAAGGTGGTGACAATTCGTGAAGGGATTGCTAACTAACTTGAAGCAATGATCTGTATGGTGCTTGCAATCTTGTGACAATGAAATGATTCGAAATGTTTGCCTTGATTATGAAATGAATGAACTGCATGACAGAGGCCCGGCCTGGTCGTGTCATGATTTGTTCGACCGTGAACCGGGCTCTGGAGCATGTATTGAAATGAGGCAACTGAAAATATTGGTGCTCCTGGGACGAGTCGGTGCCTGTTAGAAGCATCTGGATTCGAATCGGAGTGCAGTATGAAATGAAATGAGAGAAATGATTATTTTGACCGAGGCTCGAATTGGTTGTGCCGTGTTAGCGACTGGCAACCAACCGAGCTCTGGTATAGATATGAAATGCGATCGGAACCAGTGATGCATGCCGTGACGAATCGGTGCACCTCAGATGCGACTGGTTTCGAAACGGTGATGTGTTGTGGGAATGAAATGGTAGAAATTGCATGACAGCGATATGGATCAATCCCCCGATGTCTGTGACTAGCTATGATCCGGACTCTGGAGCATGTATCAGAAATGAGGCCGAGCCCTGGGGCACGCCGTAATGAATCGGTGCATCGGAGATGCGACTGGATTCGAAACGGAGCGCGGTAAGTGAGGGTGTAACATATCGTTTGCCATGACGGAGGCTCGAATCGGTCGTGCTATTGTAGCGACTGACTGTGAATCGGACTCCGGAGCATGTACTGAAATGTGGCCAATCCTGGGCACGCCGAGACGAATCGGTGCATTTTCATGCGACTGAATTCATGTCGGAACGTGATACGTGGAAATGAAATGATAACCATGACAGAGGTACAATGACTGATAAAACGTAACTCTGGAGCATGTATAGAAATGAGGCCAATCCTGGGGCACGCCGAGATGAATCGGTGCATTTTTCATGCGACTGAATTCATGTCGGAACGTGATACATGGAAATGAAATGATAACCATGACAGAGGTACAAATGACTGAGGAAACGTAACTCTGGAGCATGTATAGAAATGAGGCCAATCCTGGGGCACGCCGAGACGAATCGGTGCATTTTTCATGCGACTGAATTCATGTCGGAACGTGATACATGGAAATGAAATGATAACCATGACAGAGGTACAAATGACTGATGAAACGTAACTCTGGAGCATGTATAGAAATGAGGCCAATCCTGGGGCACGCCGAGACGAATCGGTGCATTTTTCATGCGACTGAATTCATGTCGGAACGTGATACATGGAAATGAAATGATAACCATGACAGAGGTACAAATGACTGATGAAACGTAACTCTGGAGCATGTATAGAAATGAGGCCAATCCTGGGGCACGCCGAGACGAATCGGTGCATTTTTCATGCGACTGAATTCATGTCGGAACGTGATACATGGAAATGAAATGATAACCATGACAGAGGTACAATTGACTGACAATAACGTAACTCTGGAGCATGTATAGAAATGAGGCCGTAATAACTGGGGCACACCGGAACGAATCGGCGCATTTTTGGTGCGACTGGATTCGAATCGGAGCGCGGTAGGTGACTGAAATGAGAAATGATTTGAAATGTCAGAATTGAGTTTAGAAATGTTTCAGAAATGAGAAATGATTTGAAATGTCAGAAATGAGTTTAGAAATGTTTCAGAAATGATTTGAAATGTCAGAAATGAGTTTAGAATGTTTCAGAAATGAGAAATGATTGGTATCGAACTAACTTGCTTTGATAATTTATCACTTGCGACTGGCTATGGCTGTCTATCAATACCGACATGCTAGAAATGAAGCGACGTCAGCGTCGCTGTGCTGTCGAATTTGTAACATATTGAAAGTACGAGCGATATACATTGCAGTTTGTGAGATGCGGGTGAAACGAAATTTGAACTCACGGTTTTGTGACATGATATGAAAACGAAAAGTCCGACGGGACCTTACCTGCGACAGCCAAGCCAGACGCGTGGTACAAACTAGGAACGAAAAACGCGGACTTCGAAAGTTTTGAGTACGGAGTATCGAATACGGGAACTTGCGAGGCAAGAACTTGCGGACGCTGGTATATCGAATAGTCGGCCTAGTGACGTATATCGCGCACAGGAAACCGACAAGCACCACAGGTGAGCGGGCTGCTTAAATACCCCCCGGGCTCCTCCCATAAATTCAGGCCACCATACTGGCCTTCCTACATATATATATATATATATATATATATATACATACATACATACATACATACATACATACATATATACATACATATATACATACATACATACATACATACATACATACATACATACATACATATATATATATATATATATATATATATATATACATACACACACATATATACATATATATATATTGCAGGGATCTAAACCTTATCCATATGGGCCTGAACTTTGTCACTACTATCCCTGATCCAGATATAACAATCTTTACTTATGAATTTCCAGAGACCCTTGGACTGTGGGAACTTCCTTGTAGCTTCAACAGTTACATGAAGACATCCCATCCTCAATGGATGAGAAATTGTTCAAGCGTTTCATAAGCTCAAGCCCCCACCGTGTACAAGCAATTCCCTTCCAGCTGTCCCTGCCATTCTTACCTTCTCCCATGCCATCAGATCCTCACGATCAGCCGTGACATAAGATGCTAGGACGAGTTTCACCAGCACACATGAACCTCTTTATGCCTTATGGGAAATTACCTTATAAGCTGTAGATCTGCATTAATACCAAACTACAGTTGAAGCACACTTGTGGGCTACCTAGTTATCCTGATACCAAAGCTGGCAAGAACCAGAGCTATTGTTAAATTATAATTAATTTTACCCTCTAGAAATGTTTTGTTAAGTTCTTTTCTTTTGACAGGTGTCTGTTTGGATTTTACTAGCCTGTCAAAACTCCTCACACCAATATGAACGTCACATATAGCATGTACTGCCGTCATCGCTTAGGCACTAATACCCGACCATGTGTCCTATTCTCTTTCTTAGCTAGTTGGGATGCTTTTCATCGTTACCCTTGCCAAAATTTATTAAACAAAAAAAATATAAATTAACGAAGATACTCCTCTACTCTTTGTGGTTGATCCGCTTCTTGCAGTGGCTGGCGTGGTCTCATCCCTCAAGCTTCTTCACAATGACCCAGTCACCTGGTTGGAGAGAATGTAAACTGGTTATTGTGTCAGGGTCCAGGATGGACTCGTGAACCCTGTGGTGGACCTTTTGAAGTTCATATTACAGTGTTTGCACCCACCCCATCAGCTGAGAATGTAGGTGACAGCTAATGAGGAAAGTACAACTCTGTTTTTGGTTGACCTCCAAACAAACCTCATATGACAATAACCCAGACATCGTGACTGTGGTCACTGCATAACCTGTGCGTGGCTTACCATCTGCGGTGTAATACCTGGAACCAGTGACAAAAAGGTTCTTAGCATCTGTTATGGGAGCCTCTTTCACCAGACTGCTGCTTGCTGATTCAAATTCTATCAAAGAAAGACAGTCTTGGCACAAACTTGGTTAGAATTAGAGCGGTTCGTATTGTTGGTTTGAAAATGTGTCATTCTCACCACTATCATCCCCCTTTTTCTTCCTCCTCATTACAAACTGGAGGAAGACATGTAGGGTTTAGAATAGTGCAGAATAAAACAGTGAAATAGCCTATGATACTTTTACCTTCTTATACACCTGTACACACACTTCCAGAAACTCTTTGGACCTGAAAAGACACTTATAAACCAAAGTTATTAACTCTATCCTTGAAAGAATGGTAAACAATACAACATTCATGTACATTGGTAAATTGTCACTGACATTCCACAAAACCGATAATAACTAAACCCTCTGTAAATTCTACTTTCATGTTTTTTTTTCTTCTAAAATACAACAGCCGCGACACGCAAGAGGGCTGTCGCGGTAGGTTTAAACATCTTGTTACCACATACAAACAATGAAACAAATACAAACATTTAGATACAAATGTGGGAGAGATATTTCATAGTTCCCAAAAATGAAAATGAAAAAAAAAATAAAAATGACCAGATGGAATGCTGCCTTCACTCTTTTAGCGATAGAAAAAGAAAACAATTTGAAAAGCACGAGAGCATCTCAAAATCTTTGCATGGACCAGCCACACAAAATTCAAAAACAGGTCTGTGTATTTTTAATCACACAAACATGTACTACGCATCCATCAACTCACTCAACATTACAGATTTATGAAGCCGCAGTCGCGCTACATCAACTCCAGAGGGATACCCAAAATAGTATCCTTGGACCACCTATGTCAATCTTTCTGGGGTTTAATGGCCTTTTCCCCATACTCAGATTTCATGTATTATGTAGCTGTCTGACTGGGGTGCATGGACGACCCATTGCCCTTGACAATTCAAATCGCTTTTTTTGCAAACTCTGCGTCCAGAGAACCCTACTTTCGGAGCAATCACGGTTTGCGCCTTTATCACCATAATCGACCCCCGCATTCCGATTATCATACACGGCCTGAGCGGGGCTGTTAGCGTATTACTCCTCACGTTTATGCTAATACAATCGCGAACTGGAATTCCGACTATTATACATGGCCCGACCAGTCTCACGATATACAGCCTAAACGTGTTCGTCCGACAACTACAAAAACTCTATGACTCCGCTATTCAAAACAATATTATGGCTTCTATCTGTACCTAGATATTACGACAATAACTTGGATGCCTCCTGTTTGCTCTCTACCAAAAATTGTATTACAGTATAAACCTTAATTTAATTCAAAAATAAAAATAATTTCGTCCTTCCAAACACAAGTCAAAAGACCCCAAGCCCCTCCCACCAACTTCCTGTTGCACACCTGAGTAGGAAGAGGGAGGGAAGCCTCAAATAGCTTTATATTTTGTCTATCAAGACATTAGAAAAATCTATGGCTAACATCAACAAATAAAAACTTTTGTCCAGGGGGGAATAACCCCCCATATTACAAATGGGAGGGAATCCCCCTTGACTCACATATCCCCTGGGAAGTCAAACCACAAGTTTTGACCGAAATACCAAACAACAGTGTAACAAAAGACAAAAACTGAAACTCCTGCAAAAAGACGGCTGAAGGAGTTCAACCAAAATCTTTCCCTTCCACTGCAAACCACAAACAAAATGGCGCCATTAACACATGAAATTTATTTGTTGATCACTAGAAACATAAACTTCTTTAAGACAATTGGAATTAAATGTAAAACACTATCAAACGCCAGTATTTTCCCACTGTCCTTCCAAGCACAAATCTCATTTGCTTGTGTGATACCCCAAGCTCCCAACCACCAAATTCCCAGCATGCCCAGCTCTAAAACCCCTCAAACTGGTTTATTTACATATCAATGTACAGGAAAAGGGAGGGGAGGGATACTGCAGGCTAGCAAACCTTAGCTAAAGCGATACAAGCCTCAAAACAATGAATTGCCCTCTGAGAAACTCCCAAACATTAAAAAAATTAAAATAACACACACCGCTGTGTACAAAAACTCAGTTAAAGCTAGTCTTGTTATCCATTGAAATTCAATGCAAAGTAGAGATTTCACTCAAAACCAATATTCAATACAGGAAACGCAATAGTTTCCTTGAAAAGTATGTAAACAGTACAAAAATAGAATTCACAAAATAGTGCCTAGAAGCCAGATTGTAGCTTAAAGCACATGGCTTTGCACACACAAAGGAATACACAATGGAGCAGCTTCCCCTATAGGAAGGCCCAGAGGTCTTCAAAATGGCCGCTGATGCACATGGTGACCACAACAAAAGCCAGACCCCAACATAATGGCGCATTTTCCCGCCAAACCTGAAATTCAGTACCAAGATTGATAAATATTTCAAAGTTCACACACAAAGGAATAGAAAATGGCCGACCGTAGTCACATGGCAGACAACAACAAAAGAACAAAAGGAAATAGCAGACAAAAACCATTTTCCTGCCAAAACCAAAAATTTCTCCCCACAAAATTACACATTTGAGATACTAAATGAACGCTTAGACAAACATTTAAAAGTGTTAAGTTACGAAAAAGCACAACTTAGGAACACATGGTAGATGAAATCTGGACCACAGCAAGATGGCCGATGACAAAAAGACCACATTAAAAAACACAAGCACACGGCTGCCATATACCCTCTCCTCAAACTCAGTTCACATCAGCTTTCACAGGAACAAGACATTGAGAAATACAGACAATGAATGCTTCCCTGTTCTTTTCATCTCAAAACAAAACCTTTCTATTGTCAACAGGGAGTAGCCAACTTTCACCATTGCTTGGCCCCCCTCCCCCGGTAAAGCTCATGGCATCTTTACAAACCGATTCAGCTACTTACAAAACTACTCATCCACACACACACATTGCAGGCTGCAAATAATCCCAATTCATACATTTCTATTTCTCATATACTTATTACACAACTACACAACATACAGTTACTTACACATACATTCGAGATACAAATCACACACACACGCAGGCACACACACACGCAGGCACACACCAGACATACGATCAAACTTCTAGCATTATTTCAAAAGATGAAAAATTTGTTCTTTTTGCGAAGCAGACCCTCCCCAGCACATCTTAATGATCCGATTCTGGAGGAGGTTCTGTTCACTCCTATGTTCTGGCTCGCCAAGCTGAAATGGAAATTTGGCTGCACACAGAGCACACAGCCAAATCTCCTGCTTCTCATAATAATAACAATTTCATCTAATGATATAAATGCAGGGGGGCGTGTCCAAGATGGCAACCTAGGAGGACGTGTGAGTCGGAGCTCTGCTGGATGATCTCTTGTCTAACCTGTTTCCTGGCTGCTTTTCCACCAGATAAACTAACCACAATAGCCTGAATGCCATATAAAACACGGCGGCGGGCGAAAAAGCTACGTTTCCCGCAAATCCCGGAGGATACAGCTGTGACTGCGGACCCCCATGTGGCAGATTCTCCCCGGTGGCTCTCAAATATGGCGTCGCAGACGGAGGCTGATGGCCCGGCAGAGACACCACAGCTTGGATTCCCAGAGGTGATGGCTGCGATTGCCTCTTGCCAGGCTGCCCTGACAAGTAAGATCCAGTCAGTGCAGCTTGATGTGAGCCTGATCCGGCAGGACCAGGACAAGCTTCACTCGAGGGTGACGGAGGTAGAGGAGCGCGTGGGGCTGACAGAGGATACCGTTACAGACCACACTGCCTCCATTCGCACGCTACAGACTAAAGTCCGGGCTCTAGAATATAAAGTGGACGACGCCGAGAACCGGAACCGGAGGAACAACCTCCTGATCGTGGGCATGCCGGAAGGGGCTGAGGGGAAGAATCCCACGGTATTTGTGCAAGATCTGCTGAAATCATTGCTCCCGGCTGCTCAATTTTCTCCCTTCTTTACTATGGACCGCGCACACCGGATCCCTCCTGTCCCTGGTCCGCCCGCCTCCAATCCCCGTACTCTGATCTTCCGAATGCTCAATTTTAGAGACCGGGATGCAGTTCTCAGGGAGGCGCGCAAGGTCGGAGAAATAAAGTTCCAAAATGCAAACCTGCTCTTCTTCCCGGATTATTCTGTTGAAACACAGAAGCTACGCAGATCATTTGACCAAGTCAAAGCATCGGGCGCGGAACATCAAATATAGCATTCTTTTTCCGGCCAGATTGAGGGTGCAGGATGGCGAGACAGTGAAATTCTTTACATCTCCCCGAGACGCTGCCACCTGGCTTGAAGCCCTACCACATCAGCGTTAAGTGGAATGCTACCTCGATCCTCTCCAGGCTGCTCTGGATGCTATACTACTGACTAGAGGATATTGATCTAGTTGCTGTTATATATTACCATCTGTGGCCTGATAGAGACCCCAGCGCTTGCCCTTGCCAGCTTGGAAATCTGCTGCACCGGATGACATGGCTGAGCTGGTACTAGTATGTACATGGGACAGATGAAGTCTCCCTTTCCTTTTTTTTTTTACTTTTCTTTAATAGGTTTGACGCATGTTTTACTATGAAGATACATAAAGTTGACTGCCACGAGGGTCTTTTGCAAGTAGCAACCTTGACGAAAAGGGTAATACCTGCTCGAGATGTTGACGTTAGTTTATAGCCCACCCGGACTGTTATGGGAAACTGCGATTATTATAGTTCCTTGGTAAGGACCCTATCGTTGCTTAAACTTTCTTGGATGTACTGTCTGGTATCGGTTAAGATTGAACTGCAGTGCATGCCCTTTTTCGTTCTCTTTTCTCTTCAATGTGAAACTTATCCTATATGAAAAACTTATTCTACAGTTTCAAATTGTCCCTGGTGTAAGGAGTACTGCTAGCTCCAAGAGCTAAAGTCACCTGATAGATAAGCACGCAGCCTCAAGCCATGGAGGTGACAACTACATTGATCTACTGAACTCTTGTTATTAGTATCTGTCATTGCACTGCAAATACCATGGGGCATGTGTAGGGTAACAATTATTCATAGATGATTGCTTAGTTTTTGCTCCATCTGTTTAGCCCTTTACGCTGTTATTTGAGCAAGGAGAGAATATGGTTAACGTCTCAGGTTGTAACTAAGTTATGTGCCCCTGGAATCGCCCAGGAGAAATGTTTCTATAAGTAATACTATTCCAGCATCCCTGTTGTCTTGTTAGACAACACCATCTAATATAAGTTCACGCCCCTACTACGGTTGTACTAGTTGGGATTTTTGGGTACTTACACATCACCAGTTTCAATGGGGGTGTGGGGGTGGGGGGGAAGTTTTCTGCCGTTGCAGATACTGGGGAAATGTATATGGTTTGCTTAAGACTGGAGTTGCTTTAAAAACAATGGGGCGCCTTTGCCCTTCATTTCTGTACCTTTTACTTACAGATGTGCAGTTAGGTCTGCCTTTTACCACATTACATGATTTTCGGATGGTGGATAGACTGGAGGTATTGTCCTTGAGGCCACGCTGGAGGAACATCAAAAAAAAAATTTTTTTCCATAGATGTGACAGATAAAAATATTATATTAATGAAATCACGATAAATAATAAAGAAAGAAGTTTGTGAGAAGTCTGTGTGAATATGAGCAGCAAAACAATTTCATTCTTCTAGCATTATAAAGAAGAAAAGAGTGTGCTGCATTAAACAATTTAAAACATTGCAGCGTGACGAAAGTACTATATCCATTCCGAACGCTAATTTTAGCAGACCGAGCAGTTCCGTCTCGGAATTTATTCTGAGCATGCGTGGCACTTTGTGCATCGGAATTGGCCACACACGGTCGGAATTGACGCGATCGGATTTTGTTGTTGGAAAATTTTATAGCCTGCTCTCAAACTTTGTGTGTTGGAAATTCCGATGGAAAAAGTCAGATGGAGCCCACATGCGGTCGGAATTTCTGACAACAAGCTCCGATCGCACATTTTCCACCGGAAAATTTGACTGTGTGTACAGGGCATTAGACATTTGATGCTTGGTAAGCCAGCTGCCTCTTTTCTGCTGGCTTGCATTGTTGAGAATTTAGCTATTAGTTTATTATTGTTTCCTCCTATTGTACCAAGTTCTTTACTATTACATACCATCCCTTTATGCATGCTGTTGTACACAGGCCCCTTGAGGTTGATCAATGTGGCACCCCTGCTCTATCACGCCTGGCGGCCTAATGGATGTGCCCATGCCTACAGCCATGCAAACTTTTCTTTGTAACCATGTCTTCATGGCTCTGTTAATTGGGTGATTTCTTATTTGATTTTAAGGGTTTACTTTTTTCTAATTTGAAGGCTCCCAAATCTCCTGATGAATGCGAGCGCACTCCTTTTAATGTCTGTGGTGGATGAGAGCTAGACTAGCTCTTCTGCCTCGGACACTACAAAATATGTGAGACATATGCAATTCATAGTATCTCACATATTTTGTACACCCCTCACCTGATCTCCTGAAGAAGCAATCTTTTATTCCGAGAAGCATATCAAGAATTTGGGGTCTGTCTCACCCCCAGCCTTCAGACTTTGGATATGATAACATTACTTGTGTTTGCACAGACAGATTATATTAATGTAACATGTGTATATTTGGGCTGGAAGTGTGACATAACCATGGTTGCATGTTTTTATGAATTACTAGTATTTTAATGCATACCAAAAAATTATTTTAAAAATCTGCGTTGGGTGCCCCAAATGTGTGCTGGTCACTTTTTTCTTATTCTGTTGTTTATTGATATACAGGATGTGACACCCTGTTACCTAGTCCCGCCCCATACTCAGACTATAAAACTCCATTAGGACCTCCATCCTCCAGGTCCTCAGCCCATCTCCTGCTAAGGCCCAAACTGCAAAATCGTGAAGATATCTTTCAGGGGCAGCTGCAGGAGATCTGGAACCCCCCATGGAGAGGAAAGAACACTCTGAAAAGGCCTCCCAAACAATTATCAGCTCCCCAGTCACCTTCTGGATACCTCATTTCAGGGATTGGCTGGGGAATGATAAATATTCACTGGTCATTTGACTCTCCCTGCCCAATATTTTAGAAACTTCTCCCAGAAGCAGGTGGAAAAAAATCAAACACCCAGTTTAGTGAAGTGAAATCAAAAACTGAGTTTTGTCTAGCAGCATAACTCGCAGAAAGTGCTACACATTTGATGAATTCTAATAGTGCTGATGAAGTATCCACTAATCTGCGCCACAGAAAAGGTATTGTTTCCTTATCCCAGGAATGGTACACAGATTATTACCCTGAATCAGAACATAATTACTGTTGTTTAGATTAGAAAGTAAAACACAAAGGCACACAAAGGCATTCTTCAACTACCAATATGCTTGTCGGCATAAAAAGAAACTGCCTTGTACTGTACATACCTTGCAATCAAAGCTGCTTGGTATGCAAAGTGGCAGATTTTTTTTTTTTTTCTTTCTTTTTTTTTGCTACTCTAAAATGTCAGTTTGTTTTCATGTTGTTGCTCTGACTTATTTTTGCTGTTTATTTAACAGAATGATGATGTTTCCACACCTGAAACAACAGAAAAGAAAACTACAGAATTTGACATGCTTTATAAGATAGAAGATGTTCCTCCATGGTATCTTTGCATTTTCCTGGGATTACAGGTACATTAAAAATGTTTCCTTATAGGATAAATGCTTGCATCAAAGTGAATATCAATAAAGCAAACTCCTGGATAAATGAGAATGCTGAATTTAGTAATATTACAAGTACAACCTGTTTAAATCGGAACTCCAATTTAACACCCCCATCTGTGCATATATATATATAAAGATGCGCAATCCAAAAAATCAAATGAGCAGGCATGTATAAATGCCAGCATGTACTATAATAAAATAATGTGCTTAAAAATGCTGAAATGAAAAATAAGGAATAAAAAATAAATATGTGTAGTCCAAAAAGTGCTTGACCCAATGTGAACAATCAGGACGAACTTCTCAGAAGAACAAACAATTTTTCTGTTCATCAAACAAAGTAAGTAAAACAGCGCCGCTTACCAGATGTGATGGATCTCAGATTATAGAGATCAGATAGGTACACACAGAAAGGATCACTTGGCCAAAGGAGTTGTATCCACTGATTTTTCCAATAACAGGATCCCTCCTCCTGTACCGGCTTTTCTCTGCTGAAATACTCTTATCAGAGCCTTCTAGTAAAATAGATTCATTTCATAAATACATCCCTTGGAGGAATCTATTACTAGAAGGCTCTCTACTCTGAGAAGGAGTATTTCAGCAGAGAAAAGCCACTACAGGAGGAGGGATCTTGCTGTTGTGTATATATATATATATATATATATATATATATACTTATATATACTTATATATATATACTTGTGTTATACTTAACTCTGGTGAGTTTAACCCCCTGAGGGGAGTGTGTTCACACTGGGTGGAGTTGGAGTGATCGGTGGATGGTGCATGCTCTGACATATCTAGGATCTACTTTGAACAACCTCTGAACCACTACTGATACTGCACTACTTTTATGGACATTGCTCTGGGTGTAGTTGGCCACACAACTTTTCTACTTATTTGCTCAACAATAGCGCTGTTTCAGTGTATGACTATTCCTTGATTATCAATGTATAGTGTTTATACTATGGTGTGTATATGTTTTTTTGTTTTAAACAGCAGCTCACACCCACACCCTTAATGTTTATATTTAGGGGTCTTGGATGATATTTAATTTGTGTATGTCATTTCTTATATTTGTGCTGTGAAGAAGTATTTTAAGTCTGTGGCGCTGAGTGGTGTATTATAGGCCTTGCTATACACTTTTTGCTACGATATATATATGTGTATATATATATATATATATATATATATATATATATATATATATATATATAGAAAAGCCCGTAGCAAAAGAAAAGAAGAAATAAGCGCAGGGCTACATGAAATGGGACCCTGTAGGCTGGGCTATTGAGGGTTAAATTATTTCCTGAAGTTAACTTGAGCTCACAGGTGATTGGTCTGAGCGGTGTGAAGAGGAGGCAGTGCAGAGAGGAGGTCAGAGATGCAGACTTCCTGTCAGCACACGAGGATAGGAAAAGCTAGTGTGCTGATGTGTCTGCCCCTGCTCTCCTCTGCAGATCGATGGCTGAAGTTTGCAGGATGGCTGAGCAACTCGGAGTAATGGCAGAGACTATGGGCATGGCATGGCTGCAGAGCCAGCTCGCAGCCTTGCAGGCGATGGCCACTGCGGTCCCCAGTGGGTCGCAGACATGGCGTGTTTGGCTAGCATGCCCACCGAAGCGCTAGAGCCCATTCGGGTCCCCTCGGGCTCAACGTGGCTCGGGGGGCTCAGTATATCACCCTCAGACACCACGGGCTCTGGCGCCATCAGCAGGAGCTGGGGACAGTGCCAGGAGGATGCAGCACATCCGCACCCCGGCTTCCATCCGTGCACAGACCACGGGGAGTGTGGCACCATCCCTGGTGGAGATTTCACCAGAGATGTTGGCTCAGCGGGGGAGGAGTCACACAGGACCGGGCCCATACACTAGGGTGGCCGGTGTCACCCACGCACCCAGATCTAGCCGGGATCCGAGGGCCACAGTGGAAGGGAGGAGAAGCAAGGCCCCTCCCACCTCCAGGGGGGTGAAGAGGTCACACGCCCCTGTGGCCGGGACCAGCAGTCTCGCGGGCCAAAGGCCCAGAACAGAGGACAAGCTGCCAGGGCCTTCTGCGGCTGGCAATTCCTCACCAGTGCAATCTCCAGGCGGTCTCCAAGAGTCATCCCACTCGGAAGGTGAGCTGTCCAGCGAGGAGGAGGTCATCGCCCCGAGGAGGTCGGCTGCGGTGGAATCTGGAATGATGGCTGGTAAACAGGCATTGAAAGGTTATAGAAGGGGCGCTCATCGGCCAGACTATCACTTTTGATATTTTGCATGCTTTGTTTCTACAGACGGCTACAGTTTGTTCATCGGAGTTTGAGACGGTACTATTCCAGTCGGCATTTGCATTGGCATTTTTATAGAGCCCTCAGGGTGGGGGAACTGGTCAGCCCTTCCAAGGTGGCACACGGGGGGCTTGTCGGCGGGCGATGTCCGCTGTGACGACTCGGTGGTCAGGCTTTTCATCTGCCGTTCAAAGACAGATCAAGCCGGAAGGGGGGTTCACATTGAGTTGCACCAAATACAGGGTTCCTTCACATGCCCTGTGCAGACGGTGATGGCTTACTTACAGTTTCGCTAAGCAGTGGCTGGTTCTTTTCTGATCCATTCTGATGGTTTGGCTTTATCTAAGTTTCAATTTATTTTGATACTGC
Source organism: Lithobates septentrionalis (assembly GCA_037952835.1). NCBI lineage: Eukaryota > Metazoa > Chordata > Amphibia > Anura > Ranidae > Lithobates > Lithobates septentrionalis. The sequence goes on along the minus strand of JBBDGP010000520.1, from coordinate 1,520,722 downwards.
GGTGCTGCCTTTCGGCTGCCGGTGTCGAGGCCATTAATTTTTCATCAGGATTGGGGCAGCCACTGAGGCTGCCCAGTGGGGTATGGAAAGGCACGGTAGTTAAGCGTATTGGTAGGTGGGAATCTGACAGATTCAAAATTTACATTCCTCCCCATTTGATTTAATAGGGGTTGGTTGGTTTTAAAAAAATAAACAAATAATAAACAGAAAAAAAGGGAAGGTGGGGCTTTATGTGCCCCTTTTTTTGTTTTGTGTTTATTTCCATGATCTGTTGAGTAGTAGTGGTGGTAAGATGGTGATGGGTGTGTGTGCTATGTTTCACTTTTTCTTTCAGATCATACTTGCCTCGTTTGCATCCTGGGCCATTCTTTTGTTCATTAGGGGCAATGAGGGCTGATGTCAGGCCTAATGGCCGACAATTGGGTTTACCACGAGCAGAAGTCAGCATCCAGTGGATTGGAATTCCGGGTATGTTATGGAGCAGGGTTGTGCCGGAGGTTAACAGGATATCCAGATGGGATAGGCCCCAGGATGTATTGGTCACACATGCAGGGGGTAATGACCTGGGGGTTAGATCCACTAGGCACCTGATAAGGGACATAAAATTTGATGTGCTGCGACTGCAAGCTGCTTTCCCACACACAATAGTGGTATGGTCAGAGATGGTGGCCACCATCTGGCGTCTTGCCCGGTCGGTGGCTAAGAATAACAGGGCCTGACTTAAGGCCAATAAAGAGGTTGGGAGGTTCATTGCCAGGAATGAGGGTCTTGTGGTCAGGCATAAAGAGCTTGAGTTCGAGACATGGAGATATCTCTGTGGGGATGGAGTTCACCTTAATGAGGTGGATACGGAACTGTGGTCCTTAAGTTTACAGGAGGGAATACAGCAAGCAGTTTGTTGTTGGCGGGGCACAAAGGTGTGGGGCTTCACACTTTGCGCTGTGGAGGTTGGGTCTTTGGAGGCATTTGGAAGTAAAATGATGGAATTAAAGGTTTGGGACACATCTGAGGTATGGGTCCCTGGTGAGTGCGTTACATGGTTAACTGGGAGTTTATGGTTATCTGCTGAAGGTGATTCGTCCCAGAGTCAGATGCAAAGTGACAGGGACCATAAATGGTTAAGCAGATATAAGGTAAAGAGTTGGATATGTAGTGCCTTCAAGGATCGGAAACCAAAAAGTTTATGCTTTGTTTTGGTTTATACCGCTAATTATTTTATTTAATAAAGGGGCCGTAAATGGCCAGTTTTATCCCAACCTTTGGTGTCAGACTATTTTTAGTAGCAATAATAAGGGACTACAATATGGGTCAAAAGTTATGGGTATTAGTGGTTAAATATAAGACAGTATACATAGGGGTTGCCTTTTTAAGGCAGGTGCTTACAAGAGGTTTAAGTTTTTCTGCTGTGCTGACTAATGTTCTGCAGCTATCTGTCTCAAGCTGTGCTGTTTCTCCTGTCTGTGCTCATGTCTGCAAGTTTACTGAGCCAGCCAGGTACAAATTATTACAATAAAGCACCTGGAGCGCTGCGAGTCTAGGGGCCAAGTAAAGTGCTCTGATGAGGAGTAATCAGAAAAGTGGATCAGACCCAGTGCAGCCAGCACAGCATGGAAAGAGATGCTACAGTCAAATAAAAAAAACACAAAATTCAGCGCTCTGAAAGAATGAACAAATAAATTCCAACGTAGTACTGTATGCATAAACAGTGCTATTAAATCCATAAAGTTAAAAAATGGTTGAACAGTAGGGATGAGCCGAACACCCCCCTGTTCGGTTCGCACCAGAACATGCGAACAGGAAAAAAGTTTGTTTGAACACGCGAACACCGTTAAAGTCTATGGGACACGAACATGAATAGTCAAAAGTGCTAATTTTAAAGGCTTATAGGCAAGTTATTGTCATAAAAAATGTTTGTGGACCTGGGTCCTGCCCCAGGGGACATGGATCAATGCAAAAAAAAGTTTTAAAAACGGCTGTTTTTTCAGGAGCAGTGATTTTAATAATGCTTAAAGTCAAACAAAAGTGTAATATCCCTTTAAATTTCGCACCTGGGGGGTGTCTATAGTATGCCTGTTAAGGGGCGCATGTTTACTGTGTTTAGAACAGTCTGACAGCAAAATGACATTTCGAAGGAAAAAAAACATTTAAAACTACCCGCGGCTATTGCATTGCCGACAATACACATAGAAGTTCTTTGATAAAAACGGCATGGGAATTCCCCACAGGGAAATCCCGAACCAAAAAAAAAAAAAAAAGATGTGGGAGTCCCCCTAAATTCCATACCAGGCCCTTCAGGTCTGGTATGGATAATAAGGGGAACCCCGGCCAAAATTTTTAAAAAAATGATGTAGGGTTCCCCTTCAGGTCTGGTATGGATTTTAAGGGGAACCCCGCGCCAAAAAAAACAAAAAAAAACGGTGTGGGGTACCCCCAAAAAACCATACAGGATCCTTATCCGAGCACCCAACCTAGCAGGCCGCAGGAAAAGAGGGGGGACGAGAGTGCGGCCCCCCCTCCTGAACCGTACCAGGCCACATGCCCTCAACATTGGGAGGGTGCTTTGGGGTAGCCCCCCAAAACACCTTGTCCCCATGTTGATGAGGACAAGGGCCTCATCCCCAAAACCCTGGCCGGTGGTTGTGGGGGTCTGCGGGCGGGGGGCTTATCGGAATCTGGAAGCCCCCTTTAACAAGGGGACCCCCAGATCCCGACCCCCCCTGTGTGAAATGGTAAGGGGGTACTTACCCCTACCATTTCACTAAAAAACTGTCAAAAATGTTAAAAATGACAAGAGACAGTTTTTGACAATTCCTTTAAATGCTTCTTCTTTCTTCTATCTTCCTTCATCTTCTTCTGGTTCTTCTGGCTCTTCTGGTTCATCCTCCGGCGTTCTCGTCCAGCATCTCCTCCGCGGCGTCTTCTATCTTCTTCTCCTCGGGCCGCTCCGCACCCATGGCATTGGGGGAGGCTCCCTCTCTTCTCTTCTTCTTTTCTTCTCTTCTTCTCTTCTTCTCTTCTTCATTTTCTTCTCCGGCCGCTCCGCACCCATGCTGGCATGGAGGGAGGCTCCCGCTGTGTGACGGCATCTCCTCGTCTGATGGTTCTTAAATAACGGGGGCGGGGCCACCCAGTGACCCCGCCCCCCTCTGACGCACGGTGACTTGACAGGACTTCCCTGTGACGTCACGGGGAATGCCACAGGGAAGTCCCGTCATGTCCCGTACGTCAGAGGGGGGCGGGGTCACTGGGTGGCCCCGCCCCCGTTATTTAAGAACCATCAGACGAGGAGACGCTGTCACACAGCGGGAGCCTCCCTCCATGCCAGAATGGATGCGGAGCGGCCCGGAGAAGAAAATGAAGAAGAGAAGAAGAGAAGAAGATGAAGAGAAGAGCGGGAGCCTCCCCCCATGCCATGGGTGCGGAGTGGCCCGAGGAGAAGAAGATAGAAGACGCCGCGGAGGAGATGCTGGACGAGAACGCCGGAGGAAGAACCAGAAGAAACAGAAGATGAAGGAAGATAGAAGAAAGAAGAAGCATTTAAATAAAGGAATTGTCAAAAACTGTCTCTTGTCATTTTTGACATTTTTGACAGTTTTTTAGTGAAATGGTAGGGGTAAGTACCCCCTTACCATTTCACACAGGGGGGGGTCGGGATCTGGGGGTCCCCTTGTTAAAGGGGGCTTCCATATTCCCATAAGCCCCCCGCCCGCAGACCCCCACAACCACCGGCCAGGGTTGTGGGGATGAGGCCCTTGTCCTCATCAACATGGGGACAAGGTGTTTTGGAGGCTACCACAAAGCACCCTCCCAATGTTGAGGGCATGTGGCCTGGTACGGTTCAGGAGGGGGGGGCGCACTCTCGCCCCCCCTCTTTTCCTGCGGCCTGCCAGGTTGCGTGCTTGGATAAGGGTCTGATATGGATTTTTGGGGGGACCCCACGCCGTTTGTTTTTTTGGCGCGGGGTTCCCCTTAAAGTCCATACCAGACCTGAAGGGTCTGGTATGGAATTTAGGGGGAACCCCACGTCATTTTTAAAAAAAAATTTGGCCGGGGTTCCCCTTAATATCCATACCAGACCTAAAGGGCCTGGTATGGAATTTAGGGGGACTCCCACGTCTTTTTTTTTTTAAATTTTGGTTCGGGGTTTCCCTGTGGGGAATTCCGATGCCGTTTTTATCAATGAACTTCTGTGTGTATTGTCGGCAATGCAATAGCCGCGGGTAGTTTTAAATGTTTTTTTTCCTTCGAAATGTCATTTTGCTGTCAGACTGTTCTAAACACGGGAAACATGCGCCCCTTTACAGGCATACTATAGACACCCCCCAGCTACGAAATGTAAAGGGATATTACACTTTTATTGTTTGACTTTAAGCATTATTAAAATCACTGCTCCTGAAAAAACGGCCGTTTTTAAAACTTTTTTTTGCATTGATCCATGTCCCCTGGGGCAGGACCCAGGTCCCCAAACACTTTTTATGACAATAACTTGCATATAAGCCTTTAAAATTAGCACTTTTGATTTCTCCCATAGACTTTTAAAGGGTGTTCCACGGCATTCGAATTTGCCGCGAACACCCCAAATTGTTCGCTGTTCGGCGAACTTGCGAACAGCCAATGTTCGAGTCGAACATGAGTTCGACTCGAACTTGAAGCTCATCCCTATTGAACAGTCAAAGTTTAAAATAAATGGTAGTGAACGTTACCAGTGACCTCAGAGTGGATAAGGGGCAAACAATCATTCGGAGGCTTGCCTGGAGATGGTTCGAACATCAATCACCATCCAAGGAAATGGAGGGGAGAAAATTCAGTTCCCAGAGGGGGGAGCGTACTGGCTGCTCCAGGCCAGCTCCAGGTGGATGCCACGGCTGGATGGTGGTCAGCAGGATGGATAGAAAGGCAACCTGTGTGATGTAAACGGCCCCAGAGGGAACAACCAAGCCAAGCAGGGTCGATATTCTCAGCGCGCCTATGCGCCATCTGTGACGTCACTGCTGTACCAGAAATGAAGGGGAAAGGTGTCCTGAAGTCAGTTGTGTAAGCGTCCACTGTTCTGTTGCCGTGACTTACATGTTTCGTGCACATACGCTTTGTAAAAGTCAAATTATTACAATGTAGATGTATGTCGATCTAAGGAATTGATTGGCTAGATTTTCCCGCCACTTTTTCAGAGATCCACATATAAAGAGCTCACTGAAATGCCCTGGGGGAGAGTTTCTGGGCAACACTGCCAAGATATAGGCTGTTACTCTGTCGGTCTGCACCTCTCTGCTGGGGGGCTATTCGGGATTCCCTGAGGGACTGGACACCTGAGGACTTTATAGACTTACTGCCAATTATGGACTTTAAGGATACTTGCTGCCTCTTGTGGTGGTAAAGGATGAAGGTTTTTTACCTTCATGCATTTTATTCATGAAGGTAAATAACCTTCAGTGTGCGGCTCCCCCCCCACAGCTCCCCTAAAACTTACCCAAGCCTGATCCAGTGATGTGCATGAGACCAGAAGCTCTCCTGGGTCGCTCTTTCCTCATTGGTTGACACACAGCAGCGGGAGCAATTGGCTCCCGCTGCTGGAAATTACAGCCAAAGAAGAGGGGGCAGGACTGAGCCATGCTCTTTGTGTCCCATTGACATACAGAGGCGGTGCAGGAGCAAGCACGCACAGGTGCCCCAAAGCACACAGCTTGCTCTGGGGGCACTCGGCAAGGGGGAGGGGCCAGAAGCGCCACTGGGGGATCTAAGAAGAGGAAGATCGAGACTGCTCTGTGCAAAACCATTGAACAGAGCAGGAAAATATGATGTGCTTATTACTTATTCCTTATTAAGGAAAAAAAATTGTATCTTTAGAACCACTTTATTGGACACTTGCCTCTGAAGGACTGTGGATTCTCTGCTGTTATTCATGTATGTTTGCCTTATGGGCACTAGAACACCTCTCTACTAGGGATGAGCCGAACACCCCGCAGATTCGCAGGTTTGCACCAGAACCTGCGAACGGACCGAAAATTTGCGCGAACATTAGAACCCCATTGAAGTCTATGGGACTCGAACGTTCAAAATCAAAAAGGACTCGGGTCCTGCCCCAGGGGACATGTATCAATGCAAAAAAAGTTTTAAAAACTGACGTTTTTTCGGGAGCAGTGATTTTAATGATGCTTAAAGTGAAAAAAAAGTGAAATATTCCTTTAAATATCGTATCTGGGGGGTGTCTATAGTATGCCTGTAAGGTGGCGTGTGTTTCCTGTGCTTAGAACAGTCCCTGCACAAAATTACATTTTTAAAGGAATAAAAGTCATTTAAAACTGCTTGCGGCTTTAATGTAATGTCGGGTCCCGGCAATATGGATGAAAATCAGTGAGACAAACGGCATGGGTACCCCCCCAGTCTATTACCAGGCCCTTTGAGTCTTGTATGGATATTAATTGGAACCCCACACCCAAATAAAAAAAAAGGAAAGGCGTTGGCAGGGCCGGTACAAGGGGTGGGCGAGAGGGGCGGGTGCCCTGGGCGGAGTGTGAGAGGGGGCGGATTTCTCCCCCTCCCTCTGCTCGCTGACTCTGAGCATAATATGAGAGCCGCTAGCATTGTCACGGCTGCCCGATCTGCTCCCTCCCCCTCATTGGCAGGGAGGAGAGCGACTTCAGGAGGGATTGAACCAGCAGGGGGAGGGGCGGACAAGCCTCTCATTATCTTGGTAACTGTGAAGAAACAGACTGATTTCTCCTGTCCGTAGGACGGGAGAATCAGTCTGTAAATTGTGAGACTGTTGGCTGCAGCTCTGTAGTGTCTGTGACACTTACACAGCCCAGCGAACACATCACCTCCCCCCCCTCACCTCCGGAAGATTAGGGAGGAATACAGCTCCTCCCACCTCTGCTCCTCCAGTGACTTCCTGCCCCGCCCACACTATTCCCGACGTGCAGATGTATCTGTAGAGAAGGGATGTGTGGGCAGGAGATATGAAAACAGCAGCTGCAGATTCCTCTGTGTGCCAAAGATGCCTGATCTTCCAGCCTGGACCTGGGTGAGAGCACACAGTGCAGTACACTGTAATCACTGAACTGTCCTTATCTCCACCCCCCATCTGTCTCCCCCCTCATGTTCTTTCAAGACATTCACTAACTCACTTTCAGTTAGACAATAGATGGTACAAATTTCTTTCCAGCAACCACAGATTGCAGGAAAGAAATTTACATGATTCCCCTGTCAGCACAGTCAGTGCTGACAGCGGAATCCCTTCTGCTGAGCAATTGTATTGTCCCTACAAACGGTGATTATCACTAGCAGATATAGCAACCGCTAGTGATAATCCTAAGAGAATCCGGCAGGCTGGTTGTACCCAATTTGATCGATCAACTTGGTACATTCAGCCTACCCATTAATGGTTCAAATCTCAGCCAGTTCTCGCTGAAACAGCCGAGATTTAACCACTTGCTTACTGGGCACTTAAACCCCCCTCCTATCCAGACCAATTCTCACCTTTCAGCGCTGACACACTTTGAATGACAATTGCGCGGTCATACAACACTGTACCCAAATGAAATTTTTATCATTTTTTCCCTACAAATAGAGCTTTCTTTTGGTGATATTTGATCACCTCTGAGGTTTTTATTTATTGTTAAAAAAAATGTAAAAATACCGAATTAAAAAAAAAATGTTATTATATTTTGTTATAAAATTTTAAAACAGGTACCTTTTCTCCTTCATTGATGTACGCTGATGAGGCGGCACTGATGGGCACTGATGGGTGGCAATAATGGGCACTGATCAGTTACACTGATAGGCAGCACTGCTAGGTGGCACTTGTGGGCATTGATAGGTGGCACTCATGGGCATAGGTAGGTGGCAATGGCAGGTGGCACAGATGAGGCATAATCGCCTCTTCCTCTTCGGGAGCGATGTCCCTTGCAGATGAGTCGGTGATCAGCTTTTTTTTCTCCTCGCGCTGTCAGCGTGAGGAGAAAAAAAAAACGATCACAGAGCTTTTGTTTTGATCATGTGATCAGCTGTCATTGGCTGACAGCTGATCACATTGTAAGGGGCCGGGACTCAGTGACTCAGTGATCACAGCGCGCACAGGGCACGTGCACTCCCGGAAATTCAGGTCCGCGCTGTGGCCATCATTCGGCTATAGCGTGGATGTCAAGAGGTTAAACTATCTTAGTCTTAGCTCTTGGGCAGCCCATACATTGATCACTTTTTTCATTCAACTATTAGGTTGAATGAAAAAAAAAAGAATGTTCCAATTCCCCCATCTACACATTCCAGGTGGAAGGGGGAATCCTCCCACTGTGGGCCAGTGGTGGAATCCATTGTGGTGGTGTATAGAGCCAAAAAGATTAGAATTGTGTCAATGTCCCAATATTTATGGACCTGACTGTACATATAATTAAAAGGTGTGAGTGAACTCTGTTTCTATCGCCATAAACCTAATTTAATTTGTATTGTTTTAAGTATATTCTTGTTTTGAAACGACATTGATTCTTTCTTAAAAATGGGGGGGGGCGCAGTTTGCCATCTTTGCCCTGGGCACCAAATGGCCTTGTCCCAGCACTGGGCGTGGGGCCCCCAGGCCCTATATACTCTGAACAGCAGTATACAGGCAGTGCAAACAAGACAGGGACTGTAGACTTGTTGTTAAGTAGAATCTGTTTGTAATTTTGAACTGGTACATTTTTAAAGTGTAGCTCCAGCCAAAAAATCTATTTTAAGCTTTTTTGGAAAACATAGGGAAAGGTTATCACCCCTGTGACATTTGTTTTGCTGTCTGTGCACCTTTCCAGAAGATTTCATCTCACTTTCTGTCCCAATGACAAATGTTTTTTGACAATTTGTTTTTTTTTTGTGAAACAAGGATTGGTGATAAAGCATCAGTGGAGAGGAGACACTTTTTTTTCCATATTAACTCTTACAGAAGAGAATTTCCCTTCCTAGGGGTAGATTTCATCTCACTTCCTGTTGTCTCCTTCCATTTGCAAGTAGGAGTCGTTTGTAAGTTGGATGTTTGAAAGTAGGGGCCTGCCCTATATACTCTGCAGAAATTGGGGCCTTAGGTGTTGGTGTTGCCACAACACTGTAAGTCCTCACAGTTACTCTTGGTGGGCGCAGAAACGGCCCTGCTGTGAAATATTAGATCAAGAATTGTAAATGCATGCACCTGTTGAACAGGGGCAGAAAAATTGGGCCTTTGGTGGTGGTGGTGGTGTTGCCACAACACTGTAAGTCCTCACAGTTACTCTTGGTGGGCGCTGGAATGGGCCCTGCTGTGAATTATTAGATCAAGAAGTGTAATTACATGTCCCTGTTGAAAAAGGGCAGAAAAATTGTGCCTTAGGCACTGGTGCCACAACACTGCAACCCCTCACAGATACTCTAGTTGGAGCGAAGGAACAAGCCCTGCTGCAAAGTATTGCATCAAAAATTGTAATTACATGCCCCTGTTAAACAGGGGCTGAAAAATTGGGCCTTAGGCACTGGTGCTGGTGCCACAACACCGCAACCCCTCACAGATACTCTAGTTGGAGCGCAGCAACGAACCCTCCTTGCAAAATATTGCATCAAAAATTGTAATTACACGTCTCTGTTAAACAGGGGCTGAAAAATTGGGCCTAAGTCACAGGTGGCAGCGCACAGAACCAAAAATATTCTTACAAGCTGTCAGCATGATCATTGAGGAGGAAGAGAATAGTCACTCAGCATAATACTCAGCATAACAGGATAGTCACTCAGCATCAGCATAGGCAGTCTTTAACCACTTCGGCACTGCGTCGCTTTAACTGCTAATTGCGCGGTCATGCAATGCTGTACCCAAACGAAATTTGCGTCCTTTTCTTCCCACAAATAGAGCTTTCTTTTGATGGTATTTGGTCACCAGGGGGAGGGAGGGTGGGGAGGGAGAGGTCTGAGTCACATGAGTGGTTACATAGGCACACCTATTCTGAGACAAGAGATGAGGAGACCCCGTGCGTCTGCTGGGTGTCCCCTCCATCCGGTCTCCTAGGGGGACCGCGTGGGGGGAGGGCCGGAGGACGGGCGGGGAAGAAAAGGCACAAGAATGGAAAACGTAAACAGCATAAAAATAATCTCTTACAATGTCCGAGGACTAAATTCCCCAGGGAAGAGAAACATCATCCTCCGAGAACTAGAAAAAAGTAAAGCAGAAATAATTTTCCTACAGGAGACGCATATAACCCAAAACTCAAGTGCCAAAATTTATTCAAGAAACATACCAACGTGGTATCAAGGAGACTCGCCAATAAGAAGGGCCAAAGGAGTAACCATCGGTATAGGGAAAAATGTACGTTTTCTAATAGATCAAAGGAAAATAGACCCGGAGGGTCGATATCTTTTTATTACAGGAACTATACACGGGGTAAAATATACATTGGCCAATGTCTACTGTCCTAATAAGAACCCTAAAAAATATTTGATAGATATAATTAAAATACTAATGGAATTCAAGCAAGGAAAATTAATACTAGCTGGAGACTTCAACTTCAGCATGGATAATAAAATGGACAGTACCTCAAGAGTAAGGGACAAAGAGGTAAATCAACTAAAGAAATTAAAAAGAACATTATATGAACAGCAACTAATAGACCCTTGGAGAATTCAGCACCCCAGCACAAAGGACTACACATTCTACTCAACAGTACACAAAATTTACTCCAGATTGGATTACATCATGGTCGAACATAGAAACTTGGAAGAAATAGAAGAAACAAAAATAGGCATAATAACCGCCTCAGATCACAGCCCAGTAATCTTGAGAATGAAAATAAAAGGAGAAGTCCTTGAAAGGGGTCCATGGAGAATCAACAAAACTTTATTAGAAGACAGTGAACCGAAAAAAGCATCATAGAAGAAATTAAAAGATATTTTGAAGAAAACGATACACCAGAGGTATCGAAAGCAACAGTATGGGAGGCGCATAAATCTGTTATTAGGGGCAAGTTAATAGCTATAGGGGCAAGAAAAAAACAGGAAAGGAAAACAAACATGCAACAAATAATTAAAGAAATTTATGAATTGGAACGAAAACACAAAAATCAAGTAAACAACAAAATCTTCGGCCTACTATCTCAAAAGAGAGAGCAATTAAAAGACTGGATGGAACAAGAAGAAAGGAAGGACTACAACAGAGTAGTACAAGAAAAATATAAATGGGGTAATAAACCAGGAAAATACCTAGCAAATCTGGTAAAAAAAAAGAAGTCTTTGAATTACATTGAGAAGATCAAAAATGAAAAAGGAGAATTGGTAAATAAAACTACAGATATAGCGATAACATTTCAAAAATACTTCAGCTCCCTTTATGCAATAAAAGGACAGGAAAGTTGGAAAGAAGCGAATACAAGAACAAAGAAGATACAAGAATATTTAAAAAAAGCAAACTTACCAAAACTAAAAATAGACCAACTAGAAGAATTGGAAAAAAATATTACGCATGAAGAGGTAAAACTGGCATTAAAGGAAACTCCCGTAGGAAAAAGCCCAGGACCAGACGGGTTTACGGTCAAATACTATAAAAAATTTGAAGAACAGCTGACTCCAAAACTATTAGAATATATGAATTCCTTAGGGGAAGATGAAGAAATAAGAAGTGAATCGTTATTAGCTCATATTACAATACTACCAAAAGAAGGGAAAGACAAAGTTAACTGCTCAAGCTACAGGCCAATAGCCCTATTGAACGCTGATACGAAGCTGTACTCCAAGATCCTGGCCACTAGGATAAAAAAACTAATCCCACTGTGGATCAACCCGGACCAAACTGGTTTTGTCCCGGGGAGAGAGGGGCGGGACAACAGCCTAAAATCATTATTGATGTTGCACAAGAAGGTGCAGAATGAGACCCCAGTTCTATTCCTGTCATTGGATGCAGAAAAAGCATTTGACAGGGTAGACTGGGGTTTCATGATGGATACATTGCGGCACTTGGGTATTGGGACAAAAATGATGAAGTGGATAACAAATTTGTATAATGGCCCGACAGCAGTCGTAAAAGTAAACGGTAGACTCTCTCCAAAAATCAAGATGCAGAATGGAACACAGCAAGGCTGTCCACTGTCTCCACTATTATATGTATTGGCCTTAGAACCACTACCACAAAGAGGTAGAAGGAGCGAAACTAGGAGGAAAAGAGCATAAGATCGCTGCCTACGCGGATGACATCTTGATGTACGTATCCAACCCAAGAGTGTCACTCCCAAACATACTGAAAGAAATTAAAAAATACGGAGAACTGTCAAACTTCAAAATTAATCCAATAAAAACGGAAATATTAAACATAGGTCTAGAGGAAAAGGAAGTTCAGTTTTTACAAAAAGAATTCCCATTCACTTGGGTAAAAGAACTAAATTACCTTGGAATTAAAATAACTCCTAGAGTCGAAAAAATTTATCAGGCAAACTTTATTCCACTGATCAATGAGGTCAAAGAAGAAATGAAAAAGTTAAGAATACAGCCACTTTCATGGATTGGAAGAATAAATATGTTTAAGATGACGATATTACCTAAAATAAACTACAGATTACAGATGTTACCAGTAAAAATCCCGCAGAGCTTTTTTAAAATAATTAAAACAATCCTGCTAAAATACATATGGCTTAATAAAAAACCAAGAATTAAATACACGCTGATCACAAGGAAAAAGGAGCATGGGGGTCTTGCCGTCCCAGATATAAGTAGGTACTATAAAGCCATAGTTTTAACACGAATGTTAGAGTGGACAAATGAGAAAAATGAAAAAAAATGGGTGGAAATGGAAAACACAATAAGTGGAGCCACACTACATAAGAATATTTGGATTCCACGGAAATATAGAATATTGGACACCGACACGCACGAAATAACAAAAAATGTATTTAAAATTTGGGACACCATTCACTTAAAGAATGAATGGAAATATAATTCACCACTATTAGCACTCACAGGATCGAATCTCTTCACCCCTGGGAGGGAAATATTTGAAATCCAAGGAATAGGTAACCCACGACTGAAAGATATCACTAGAAATGGCAAAATAAGAACACGAGTAGAAATAGAGGAAAGGAATGGATGGAAGATGAATGAATGGAATTATACTCAAATAAGGCACCTAGTAAGCACAATACCACACCCACTGAGAGATGAAACAAAATTAACTGCACTGGAAAAGCTATGTAGCAATGAAACACCATTAAAAAATGGAACATCAAAAATTTATAGTATACTGACAGATTTGGAAGCACAAGAAAGACCAGAATATATAAATCAATGGGAAAAAGAAATGAATTTAAAAATAGATAACCAAAAAGTGGAAAAAATGATAGAAATGGGATATAATAAGGCTTGGGACATGAAGACCATAGAAATGAATTATAAACTAGTATCAAGATGGTATATGACCCCAGTAAGAATACACAGATTCCATCAAGATAGAACCTCCTTGTGTTGGAGAAAATGTGGCCAAATAGCAACGATCACACACATATGGTGGGAATGCCCAATAATAATGGAGTACTGTAAGGAAGTGTTAAACAACATAAAGGAAATAACTGGAGAAGAAATAGAACAAAATATTTGGACTTGCCTCTTCCATATCTACAATAAACCTAAGAAACAATATAGAAAATCAATAATACCTAACCTCCTGAATGCGGCCAAGGCCTTAATTCCCAAGAATTGGCTAAAAAGTGGAAAACCAGACATTAGAAACTGGCTAAAGGAAATAGATTATCACTACAAAATGGAAGGAGGAGAGAAAGGGGATAATAGTAGATGGGAAAGTTGGAAAAACTACAAAGTCTCGGATATTTATTTAGATAGGATAAAAGAAAGAACAGGTGCAGAGCCAAGTGGATAAATAAATAACATAAAGGAACGGACCAGACACAGGGGAGGGGGAGGGGGGGACGAGGGGGAGGGGGGGGCGGGGGGAAATAAGAGGGACTGAGAGAGACTAAGATAATAATAGGGTTTATAATTATAGAAGGCGTTTTGTCGCCGGTTTTTAAAAATATTTAAGAATATCCTAGAAGGGAAAAATAATAAAGATGTGACGGAAACAATCCACAATGATGTGAAAAAGGAGAAGAGATAAAGTTTGACACATAAAGTTGAAATAATGTCTCTCGGAAAACTTTCGCTGAAGTGGATAAAAAGAGAAAAAAGAAAAAAAAAAAAAAAAAGAAAGCCTGAAGGCGGTGCTTGGTTTTCGGGGTCCCGTGCGTGGCTAGGCTCTCAAAAAGTCTCACACATGTGGTATCCCCGTACTCAGGAGAAGCAGCAGAATGTATTTTGGGGTGTAATTTCACATATCCCCATGGCATGTTTGAGCAATATATCATTTAGTGACAACTTTGTGCAAAAAAAAAAAAAAGTTTGTCTCTTTCCCGCAACGTGTGTCACAATATAAAATATTCCATGGACTCGACATGCCTCTCAGCAAATAGCTTGGGGTGTCTACTTTCCAAAATTGGGTCATTTGGGGGGGTTTTATGCCATCTGGGCATTTTATGGCCTTCAAAACTGTGATAGGTAGTGAGGAGTAAAATCAAAAATGTACGCCCTTAGAAATCCAGAAGGCAGTGATTGGTTTTCGCGGCCCCGTACGCGGCTAGGCTCCCAAAAAGTCCCACACATGTGGTATCCCCATACTCAGGAGAAGCAGCTAAATGTATTTTGGGGTGCAATTCCACATATGCCCATGGCCTGTGTGAGCAATATATCATTTAGTGACAACTTTTTGTAATATTTTTTTTTTTTTTTTTTTTAGTCATTATTCAATCACTTGGGACAAAAAAAATGAATATTCAATGGGCTCAACATGCCTCTCAGCAATTTTTGAGGTTTTGAACTATCCTGGCATTTTATGCACAACATTTAGAAGCTTATGTCACACATCACCCACTCTTCTAACCACTTGAAGACAAAGCCCTTTCTGACACTTATTGTTTACATGAAAAAGTTATTTTTTTTTTGCAAGAAAATTACTTTGAACCACCAAACATTATATATTTTTTTAAAGCAAATGCCCTACAGATTAAAATGGTGGGTGTTTCATTTTTTTTTTCACACGGTATTTGCGCAGCGATTTTTCAAACGCATTTTTTGTGGAAAAAACACACTTTTTTAAATTTTAATGCACTAAAACACACTATATTGCCCAAATGTTTGATGGAATAAAAAAGATGATCTTAAGCCGAGTACATGGATACCAAACATGACATGCTTTAAAATTGCGCACAAACGTGCAGTGGCAACAAAATTAATACATTTTTAAAAGCCTTTAAAAGCCTTTACAGGTTACCACTTTAGATTTACAGAGGAGGTCTACTGCTAAAAATACTGCCCTCGATCTGACCTTCGCGGTGAAACCTCACATGCATGGTGCAATTGCTGTTTACATTTGACGCCAGACCGACGCTTGCATAGTTACATAGTTACATAGTAGGTGAGGTTGAAAAAAGACACAAGTCCATCAAGTCCAACCTATGTGTGTGATTATGTGTCAGTATACGTTCGACTTAGCGTGAGAGCAGGGGGGACAGGGGTGCTTTTTTTTTTTTTTTTCTTTATTATTTTTTTGCTTTTTTATCTTATTTTTAAACTGTTCCTTTCATTTTTTTTTTTAAATCATTTTTATTGTTATCTCAGGGAATGTAAATATCCCCTATGATAGCAATAGGTAGTGACAGGTACTCTTTTTTGAAAAAATTGGGGTCTATTAGACCCTAGATCTCTCCTCTGCCCTCAAAGCATCTGACCACACCAAGATGGGTGTGATAAAATGCTTCCCCAATTTCCCAATGGCGCTGTTTACATCCGGCGAAATCTAAGTCATAAAATGCTCGTAGCTTCCGGTTTCTTAGGCCATAGAGATGTTTGGAGCCACTCTGGTCTCTGATCAGCTCTATGGTCAGCTGGCTGAATCACCGGCTGCTTTCTCAGGTTCCCTGTTGAGACAGGAGAGCCAGAGAAAAACACGGAAGACGGTGGGGGGGCATTCCCTCCCACTGCTTGTAAAAGCAGTCTAGAGGCTAATTAGCTGCTAGGATTGCTTTTACATGAAAGCCGACCGCTGGCTGAAAAGAATGATACCAAGATGATACCTAAACCTGCAGGCATCATTCTGGTATAACCACTCAAAGTCGTGAATGGCGTACCTGAAGACAAAAAATGGTTAACAATAAAGCACAGTAAACAGTAAAGTATAAAAAATTGCATACCTGAAAAGCAAACATGATAAAACATAACAACAATAAAACATTGCAGAATAGAACACAGTAAAAACGAGCAGAACAATAGAGAGAATAGAGAGAGAGAGAACAATAAAACGACAACTATTTTTTTTTTTTGTGTTTTTTTGCAAATTTGTAACTTTTATAACGGTAACCGGTTCCAGGTTCGGGTCTCTCAAAATGCGATGGCATCTTGGGAGACCCTGTGAAAGTGTGCCTAGTCTGTGCAATGCTGTACCCTACGCTAATACTCAACTAGTGAATGGTAGCGTTCAAAACCTTCACCAATGCAAAGACCAGGATTGTCAGGACAGGAGGGACAATAATAGCGGGTGTCACGCCTATATCCGCGCTTGCTGCAGACACGACATCTTTTTTGGGGGGGTTCGCTGGGTAGGGGTACTCGGGAGGACATAAAAATGCCTCTCATGCAGCCGACTGCATTTGGTTGGGGATGTGAATGGGGGAAGTACGGGCGTTGCAGAAGCGGTGGGTTCCCAATTAGGATTGGCGAATGCAGCAGGAAGGGCACTATGGGCACGACGGGCCTGTGTTTGTCTTTTTGGTGGCAGCGGGACACTACTTGTGCTTGCCACCTCACCAGCTTGAACTGCACTTATGGGACTCGCCACATCACCAAGTGTTACTGCAGTGCTGGTTTGACTACGACCGGGGTGTACTAGGCCGCTGGCGCTTGCCAGTTCACCAAAACGCTATCAAAAAAACTGTTAGCGATCGCAGGGATCAGGCCTGACTCTGCAAACGCTGCAGTTATGCGTTTAGTGTTTTGTAAGTGACAGTGAACGATCGATACTGCACTTGGGTGGGCTGGGCTGGGCCGGGCGGAGGGGCAAAACGCAGGTGCTAGCAGGTATCTGGGCTGATCCCGCTAACACTGTGTTTTTGGGAACCCTAAACTGCTGGGGATGCCAGTATAGATCTGATCGGATCAGATATTGATCCGTTCAGATACTATACCACTAAGGGAGGTGTACGGTGCGTGCTTGGGTGTTAGCGGTACTGGCGCTAACCTGACGCTGCCTGGGGCTGGTGCTTGCCAGTTCACCAAAACGCTACCAAAAAAACTGTTAGCGATCGCAGGGATCAGGCCTGACTCTGCGAACGCTGCAGTTATGAGTTTAGTGTTTTGTAAGTGTCAGTGATCGATCGATACTGCACTTGGGTGGGCTGGGCTGGGCCAGGCGGAGGGGCAAAACGCAGGTGCTAGCAGGTATCTGGGCTGATCCCGCTAACACTGCGTTTTTGGGAACCCTAAACTGCTGGGGACGCTAGTATAGATCTGATCGGATCAGATATTGATCCGTTCAGATACTATACCACTAAGGGAGGCGTATGCTGCGTGTGTGGGTGTTAGCGGTACTGGCGCTAATCTGACGCTGCCTGGGGCGACGCATATCACCGTCGGGCGATCAGGGGGCTAAACCTTTATTCGGTAATAAACGGCGGGTGCCCTGACACTATAAAAAATAAACGAACTAACCAGCGTCACCCGTAACACTTATACGGTGATCAGTGGTGAAAGGGTTAACTAGGGGGCAATCAAGGGGTTAAAACATTTATTAGGTAGTATATGGGGGTCCCTGTCGCTATAAAACGCTGACGGTGAACCTATATATTTACGTCCCTAACTAGCGTCACCAGCGACACTAATACAGTGATCAGAAAAATGATCGCTTAGTGACACTGGTGACAGGGGGTGATCAAGGGGTTAAAACTTTATTAGGGGGGGTTAGGGGGGTACCCTAGACCTACAGGGGGGTAATACTCACTGCCCTAACACTTCTAACTGTCACAAACTGACACTATGCAGTAATCAGGAAAAAAAAAAAAAAAAAAACCTGCTTGGTGTCAGTTTGTGACAGGGGGGGGGTGATTGGGGGGGGATCGGGGGGCGATCGGGGGGGGATCGGGGTGTTTAGTGTGCCTGGCATGTTCTACTGTGTTGTGTAGTGTTGGTGCAGTCACTCACATGTCTTCTCTCCTCGGCCCGGAACGGAAACTCCCGAGCCGAGGAGAGATGACATCACATCCTCTGCCTCTGTGTACTATACAGAGGCAGGGGATGTTTCTCATTGGCTGGGAGCGATCGCGAGGGGGGGGGGGCACGATCGGATGGCCTCCCCCTCATCTTTGATCGCTGCCAGACCAAAGCCGACCGCCGCTGGCACCGGGGGGGGTCCGATTGGACCCCCCGCCCGCGGGAAGGCATCACGTATCAGGTACGTGATTTTGCCTGCCCGTGCCATTCTGCTCACGTATATAGGCGTGAGGCGGTCGGCAAGTGGTTAAAGGATCTGATATTTTAAAAAAAAATATTTGGTTACATCAGCATCAGGTGCTTGGTAGCTGGTGGTGATCCAAGATTGATTCATTTTTATGAAGGTCGATCGACCGAGTCGGTGGACAGGCGCACCCTGTGATTGGTTACAAAGCCTCCCAGCAACACTGAATGTGCGTTCCGAAAGAACGCTGGATGCAGGACAGGCCAGTAGCTCAATTGCATACTGTGCAAGCATCCTCAAGACCCAGTAACCCAGAGGATTTTCGGTGGGAAAGGTGTCCAAGTCAGATCTTGCCCCTAGATATTCCTGCTCCATGTAAAACAGACGCTGGCGATGGTTGCTGGAACTGATCATACCATGGGGCTGCGGACTAAAAAATTGTCTGAACCCATCGGTCAGACGGCCACCTTCTCCACCGCTCCTTCTTTAACTGACCAAAGCCTCAGCAACACGTTGTCCAGGAACAGGAGTTTGTAACCTCCCAGTCTCTGGGAAGGCGTTGCACAGACCTTTCTGCAAGGCCTCCTGAAGATGTTTCATCCTCTGCTACCTCTGCGGTGGCAAGATAAGGTCCGAAACCTTACCCTTATAATGTGGATCAAGGAGGGTTGCCAGCCAGTATTGATCCCTCTCCTTGATACCACGAATACGAGGATCCTTCCGCAGGCTTTGCAGGATCAGGGAGGCCATGCAGCGTAGGTTTGCTGAGGCATTCCGTCCGGAGTCCTCTGGGTCACTAAGGACGACATGATCCACAGCCACCTCCTCCCATCCACGTACAAATCCATGGGTTTCTTGGGACTGTAAATGATCCCTTATAAACTGCTGCTGACGCTGACTGCCAGGCTCCACCTCCATGATGACACAATCCTCCTCCTCCTCCTCCTCTTCCTGTGTGATCGGCGGGCACGCAGGAACACTGTCTGGATAAAGGGGGCCTTGAGAGCTAAGGAAGTCCTCCTCTTCCTGCCTCTGTTCTGCCTCAAGTGCCCTGTCCATTATTCCACACAGCGTGTGCTTGAACAGGTGGACAAGGGGGACAGTGTCACTGATGCATGCACTGTCACTGCTCACCATCCTTGTGGCCTCCTCAAATGGTGACAGGACAGTGCATGCATCCCTGATCATGGCCCACTGGCGTGGGAAAAAAAAAAAACAAGCTCCCCTGACCCTGTCCTGGTGCCATAGTCGCACAGGTACTCATTGATGGCCCTTTGCTGCGTGTGCAGCCGCTGCAGCATGGCCAACGTTGAGTTCCACCTGGTGGGCATGTCACAGATTAGGCGGTTCTTGGGCAGGTTAAATTCCTTTTGGAGGTCAGCCAGCCGAGCACTGGCATTATATGACCGGCGGAAATGAACACAGACTTTCCTGGCCTGCCTCAGGACATCCTGTAAGCACGGTTACCTGCCCAAGAACTGCTGCACCACCAAGTTAAGGACGTGAGCCAAACAGGGCACATGGGTCAGTTGTCCCTGTTGGAGGGCGGAGAGGAGGTTGGTGCCATTGTCACAAACCACCATTCCTGCCTTAAGCTGGCATGGCGTCAACCACCTCGAGCCTGTCCCTGCAGAGCTTACAGAATCTCTGCCCCAGTGTGGCTCCTATCCCCCAAGCACACCAGCTCAAGCACCGCATGGCATCTTTTGGACTGCGTACTTGCGTAGCCCCTTGAACGCCTATGGAGCACCGCTGGTTCCGAGGACAACGCACAGGAAGAGGCCATGGAGGAAGAAGAAGAGGAGGGGGTGGAGGAAGGAGGTGTGTCAGAATCACCAGTTGTAGCATTTTGGAGGTGTGGTGGCGGAACAACCTCCAACACTACAGCACCTTATCCTGCATCCTTCCCAGCGGCCAGCAGAGTCATCCAATGTGCCGTGAAAGATAGGTAAAGTCCCTGTCCATGCCTGCTGGACTATGAGTCAGCAGTAATATGCACCTTACTGCTGACCGCCCTGTCCAGCGAGGCCAAGACATTGGCTTCCACATGCCGGTAGAGAGCCGGAATTGCTTTCCGTGAGAAAAAGTGGCATTTGGGAACCTGCCACTGAGGAACCGCACATTCCACAAACTCACGGAAGGGGGCAGAGTCTACCAACTGAAAAGGCAGCAGTTGAAGTGCTAGCAATTTAGCCAAGCTAGCATTCAAATGCTGGGCATGTGGATGGCTGGGTGTGAACTTCTTTCGGCGGTGCAGCAGCTGGGGCAGGGAAATTTGCCTGGTACAATCTGACGTCAGTGTACCGATAGCAGATTGCCCCAAAGTACTTTCATTCCTCTCAGTGCAGGTCTCAGAGATGACTGAAGGTACAGTGGGGTTGTAGATCCCAGCTGATGAGGAACAAGGAGAGGTCCTCTTTGTTCTTTGGTGTGGGTCTTTTAGGTACGCTTGCTAACGAACTGCATGGCAGATCAACAAATGTCTGGTCAAGCATGTGGTGCCCAAGCGGGTGATGTTTTGGCCACGCGAGATAAGCTTGAGACATAAGTTGCAAATAGCAGCGGTGGGATCTGATGCACTCATCTCAAAAAAGGCCCATACCAAAGAACTTTTGGAAAAACGTGCAGAGACAGCAGTGCCCTGCACATGCGGAGCTCTGCGGTGTGATGCAGTCAGTGTGCTGCCCTTAAGCTGGCCCCTGGAGGGCATCCTGCCTCGTTGGTGATGTGACTCCTCCTGCCCCTCTCTCCTATCAGGCACCCACGTGGAGTCAGTGACCTCATCATCCTCTCCCTCCTCATCACTGAAGCTAAGCTGGAAGTATGCTGCCAGATTGCTGTCCTCCTTGGGCACCCCCTCGCTCACGTTACTGCCTTCCTCTAGCTGAGTACCTTCATTGGACTTCAAAACGCTGGGCATCCTCCTGGAGCATGTACCCAACACTGTGGTCAAACAGTTCAGGGGACTCCTCAGGAGGACACGGTGGGGCTAGGGAAGGAGTGACTGATGCCATTGAGCCGAGGGAAGAGGCCATGTTGGCAGCTGCTTTGCCAGACAAAGTACCCTTAGCCTGGGTGAGAGAGGATGAGGAGGATAAGAACGGCTTGGTCATCCACTCTACCAAGTCTCCTGCATGTTGCGGCTCAACACAGCCAGCTGCCAAAAAAAGGACAAGCGTGTCCCACGGCCACGTGCTGATGAGGATGCACCGTCTCCACGACTAGCACTGTTGCCTCTAGACACAGAGCCTGCTTGCCCTCTTGTATTGGCTTGTGAATGTCTGCCTCTCCTTGTTGGCCTTCCAGACATACTAATGGCCTGCAGTGAGATGTAGCTGCACAAAGCTGGGATGTATATATATATACTGATACTGCAGCTAGCAGAATCAACTGCCTGCCTGTAGTATTATTAGTATGAGAACACGAGCAATTGTCTTCACAGGTAGCTTTAGGTGCACACTGTGCGCAGTACACTAACTATAAATACTGTAGCTGCCTGCCTGTGGTATTAATATAGGATCAAAACACCACCAATTTTATTCAGGTAGCTTTAGGTGCACATTGTGCATAGGACACAGTACACTAACTGTAATTACTGTAGCTGCCTGCCTGTGGTAATAATAGGAGCAGAACAAAAGCAATTGTCTCCAGGTAGCTTTAGGTGCACACTGTGCAGAGGACGCAGTATACTAACTATAAATACTGTAGCTGCCTGCCTGTGGTATTAATATAGGATCAGAACACCACCAATTTTATTCAGGTAGCTTTAGGTGCACACTGTGCAGAGGACACATTACAATAACTGTAAATACTGTAGCTGCCTGCCTGTGGTAATAATAGGAGCAGAACAACAGCAATTGTCTCCATGTAGCTTTAGGTGCACACTGTGCAGAGAACGCACTACACTAACTGTAAATACTGTTGCTGCCTGCCTGTGGTATTAATAGGATCAGAAGAACACCACCAATTTTATTCAGGTAGCTTTAGGTGCACACTGTGCATAGGACACAGTACACTAACTGTAAATACTGTAGCTGCCTGCTTGTGTTATTAATAGGAGCAGAACAACAGCAATTGTCTCCAGGTAGCTATAGGTGCACACTGTGCAAAGGACGCAGTACACTAACTATAAATACTGTAGCTGTCTGCCTGTGGTATTCATATAGGATCAGAACACCACCAATTTTATTCAGGTAGCTTTAGGTGCACACTGTGCAGAGGACACAGTACACTAACTGTAAATACTGTAGCTGCCCGTCTGTGGTATTAATAGGAGCAGAACAACAGCAATTGTCTCCAGGTAGCTTTAGGTGCACACTGTGCAGGGGACACACTACACTAACTGTAAATACTGTAGCTGCATGCCTTTGGTATTAATAGGATCAGAAGAACACCACCAATTTTATTCAGGTAGCTTTAGGTGCACACTGTGCAGAGGACACAGTACACTAACTGTAAATACTGTAGCTGCCTGCCTGTGGTATTAATAGGAGCAGAACAATAGCAATTGTCTCTATGTAGCTTTAGGTGCACACTGTGCAGAGAACGCACTACACTAACTGTAAATACTGTTGCTGCCTGCCTTTGGTATTAATAGGATCAGAAGAACACCACCAATTTTATTCAGGTAGCTTTAGGTGCACACTGTGCATAGGACACAGTACACTAACTGTAATTACTGTAGCTGCCTGCCTGTGGTAATAATAGGAGCAGAACAATAGCAATTGTCTCCAGGTAGCTTTAGGTGCACACTGTGCAGAGGATGCAGTATACTAACTATAAATACTGTAGCTGCCTGCCTGTGGTATTAATATAGGATCAGAACACCACCAATTTTATTCAGGTAGCTTTAGGTGCACACTGTGCAGAGGACACATTACACTAACTGTAAATACTGTAGCTGCCTGCCTGTGGTAATAATAGGAGCCGAAAAACAGCAATTGTCTCCATGTAGCTTTAGGTGCACACTGTGCAGAGAACGCACTACACTAACTGTAAATACTGTAGCTGCATGCCTGTGGTATTAATAGGATCAGAAGAACACCACCAATTTTATTCAGGTAGCTTTAGGTGCACACTGTGCAGAGGACACAGTACACTAACTTTAAATACTGTAGCTGCCTGTCTGTGGTATTAATAGGAGCAGAACAACAGCAATTGTCTTCAGATGGCTTTAGGTGCACTGTGCAGAGGACGCACTACACTAACTTGTAAATACTGCAGCTGCCTGCGGTACTGTACTAATAGGATCAGAAGAACACCACCAATTTTCTTCAGGTAGCTTTAGGTGCACACTGTGCAGAGGACACACTACACTAAATGTAAATACTACAGCTGCCTGCGGTACTAATAGGATCAGAAGAACACCACCAATTTTCTTCAGGTAGCTTTAGGTGCACACTGTGCAGAGGACGTACTACACTAATTTGTAAATACTGCAGCTGCCTGCGGTACTGCACTAATAGGATCAGAAGAACACCACTAATTTTCTTCAGGTGCACACTGTGCAGAGGACGCATTACACTAACTTGTAAAAACTACAGCTGCCTGCGATACTAATAGGATCAGAAGAACACCACCAATTTTCTCCAGGTAGCTTTAGGTGCACACTGTGCAGAGGACGCACTACACTAACTTGTAAATCCTGCAGCTGCCTGCGGTACTGTACTAATAGGATCAGAAGAACACCACCAATTTTCTTCAGGCAGCTTTAGATGCACACTGTGCAGAGAACGCACTACACTAACTTGTAAATACTACAGCTGCCTGCGATACTAATAGGATCAGAAGAACACCACTAATTTTCTTCAGGTAGCTTTAGGTGCACACTGTGCAGAGGACCCACTACACTAACTTGTAAATACTATAGCTGCCTGTGGTACTAATAGGATCAGAACACCACCAATTTTCTTCAGGTAGCTTTAGGTGCACACTGTGCAGAGGACGCACTACACTAACTGTAAATACTGTAGCTAATAGGACTAATAGGATCAGAAGAACACCAGCAATTTTCTTCAGGTAGCGGTAA
The DNA here is from genome assembly GCA_037952835.1 of Lithobates septentrionalis. Lineage (NCBI taxonomy): Eukaryota > Metazoa > Chordata > Amphibia > Anura > Ranidae > Lithobates > Lithobates septentrionalis. The sequence continues at coordinate 1,496,231 of JBBDGP010000520.1, read as the reverse complement.
ATACTGTAAAAACACCTGCCTGCCTGTCAGTAGGAAGAGAATACCAGGAACGGATCTAGCTAAACTGAATACAGTGTGTATATATATATATATATATATATATATATATATATATATATATATATATATATATACACACAACACCTAGGATGTATGTATGTATATGTATATATATATATATATGTACACACAATACACTGTGAGTGCAGCTAACTGACTCGCCTGCTTACTCTATCTAACTTAAATCAAATGACACTGTCTCTCTGTCTATCTCTTCGCCACCGCAACACACTACACAAGGCCGCCATGTAGGTGGCCTTATATAGTGTGGGGCGTGTACTAAACCCCCTGAGCCATAATTGCCCAAAGCCACCCTGGCTTTGGCCAATTACGGCTTTCTGTACAGACGGCACTGTTATTGGCCAAGCATGCGGGTCATAGTGCATGCTTGGCCAATCATCAGCCAGCAATCCACTACGATGCCACAGTGAATTATGGGCCGTGACGCGCCACTCGAATTTGGCGTGGACGGCCCATATCATTCATAATTCGACGAACTGGCGAACATACGATGTTCGAGTCTAACATGTGTTCGACTCGAACACGAAGCTCATCCCTAACAGACATGACCACCATTTTTACATCCTCAGCTCCCCAGCTCGACCAACTGCCCCTGGAGCTCTGTATTCTGTTTATTTACAGTACTTAACAATAGAGCTTGATGGTTTCACAATCGACCAATCAAGCACAGGCATTCCTTCAAACAGGAAGAGTTATAACAATGACTAGGTGAGTTTATGGGCGTGTCTGGGTGGAGTCAGTGTGAACGATTTCCCGCCCCCTCTACCTGGAAGCCATGCTCTCCAGTAAGCCACATGGCTGAGTGAAATCATGAACACTGCCCCCGACCATAACAATTCAAAGACTCCCGTTTTTACCGTTGGTGTGAATCGTTATTCTGCGTTGTTCAGAGAACAACGCATATCCGTAATATACTACCGTTCCTGTAGATGGGAGCTTATCTGCAGGGGCACGCCACGGCCCCCCCAAATGTTTTGATCAGGCACACAGGGGTGACACGAGCATACAGTCAGGTCCATAAATATTGGTACATTGACACAATTCTAATCTTTTTGGCTCTATACACCACCACAATGGATTTGAAATGAAACAAACAAGATGTGCTTTAACTGCAGACTTTCAGCTTTAATTTGAGGGTATATACATCAAAATCAGGTGAACGGTGTAGGAATTACAACAGTTTGTATATGTGACTCCCACTTTTTAATTGACCAAAAGTAATGGGACAATTGGCTACTCAGCTGTTCCATGGCCAGGCGTGTGTTATTGCCTCATTATCCCATTTACAAGGAGCAGATAAAAGGTCCAGAGTTCATTTCAAGTGTGCTATTTGCATTTGGAATCTGTTGCTGTCAACTCTCAATATGAGATCCAAATAGCTGTCACCATCAGTGAAGCAAGCCATCATTAGGCTGAAAAAACAAAACAAACCCATCAGAGAGATAGCATATACATTAGGTGTGGCCAAATTAACTGTTTGGAACATCCTTAGAAAGAAAGAACGCACCGGTGAGCTCAGCAACACCAAAAGACCCAGAAGACCACGGAAAACAACTGTGGTGGATGACCGAAGAATTCTTTCCCTGGTGAAGAAAACACCATTTACAACAGTTGGCCAGATCAAGAACACTCTCCAGGAGGTAGGTGTATGTGTGTCAAAGTCAACAATCAAGAGAAGACTTCACCAGAGTGAATACAGAGGGTTCCCCACAAGATGTAAACCATTGGTGAGCCTCAAAAACAGGAAGGCTAGATTAGAGTTTGCCAAACAACATCTAAAAAAGCCTTCACAGTTCTGGAACCACATCCTATGGACAAATGAGACCAAGATCAACTTGTAACAGAGTGATGGGAAGAGAAGAGTATGGAGAAGGAAAGGAATTGCTCATGATCCAAAGCATACCACCTCATCAGTGAAGCATGGTGGTGGTAGTGTCATGGTGTGGGCATGCATGGCTGTCAATGGAATTGATTCTCTTGTATTTATTGATGATGTGACTGCTGACTGACAAAAGCAGCAGGATAAATTCTGAAGTTTTTCAGGCAATATTTGCTCATATTCAGCAAAATGCTTCAGAACTCTTTGGACGGCGATTCACAGTGCAGATGGACAATGACCCGAACCATACTGCGAAAGCAATGAAAGAGTTTTTTAAGGCAAAGAAGTGGAAAGTTATGCAATGGCCAAGTCAATCACCTGACCTGAATCCGATTGAGCATGCATTTCACTTGCTGAAGACAAAACCGAAGCTAAAATGCCCCAAGAACAAGCAGGAATTGAAGACAGTTGCAGTAGAGGCCTGGAAGAGCATCACCAGGGATGAAACCCAGCGCCTGGTGATGTCTATGCGTTCCAGACTTCAGGCTGTAATTGACTGCAAAGGATTTGCAACCAAGTATTAAAAAGTGAAAGTTTGATGGATGATTGTTAATCTGTCCCATTACTTTTGGTCCCTTAAAAAGTGGGAGGCACATATACAAACTGTTGTAATTCCTACACCGTTCACCTGATTTGGATGTAAATACCCTCAAATTAAAGCTGAAAGTCTGCAGTTAAAGCATATGTTGTTTGTTTCATTTCAAATTCATTGTGGTGGTTTATAGAGCCAAAAAAAGATTAGAATTGTGTTGATGTCCCAATATTTATGGACCTGATTGTACATCCGCTTATAACCGATATCTTTATCTTCTTAGATCTTCTATCTATATCTTTACTCTGCAAACACTTCTCTGCATCCTCAAGAAGCTTTTCACTACCAGACGGATCTCAACCAGCGTCAGTCTGCCCCAGTCCACTCTTTGGAGCGGGCTGCAGGAGAACTAACACTGGGAGACACTACGACAATACATATTAAATACATCTTCATAAAATTTCCACAACAAAGCTGAATGCAGAGTGTGTGTGTATATATATATATATATATATATATATATATATATATATATATATATATATATATATATATATATATATATATAGATATATATCTATATATAGATATATATCTATATATAGATATATATCTATATATATATATATATATTAGACTAGTTGTATATACCGTATCTATCGGCGTATAACACGCACCCCAAGTTTAGGAGGGAATTTTAAGGAAAAAAAAACTTTTAGGAGGGAAGTTGAAGGGAAAAAACTTACATTTAAATGCCCATCATAGCAGCCTTCTCAGTGCAGCCTTGCCCCAGTGCAGCCTTGTCAGTGCAGCCTTGTCAGTGCAGCCTTCCCCAGTGTCCATTGCAGCCTTATCCCAGTGCAGCCATGTCAGTGCAGTCTTGTCAGTGCAGCCTTCCCCAGTGTCTATTGCAGCCTTATGCCAGTGCAGCCTTGCCCCAGTGCAGCCTTGCCCCAGTGCAGCCTTGCAGCTCGCAGTTTGAAAATGGCGCCGCTCTCCTGCGATCCTCTGCGATCCTAAGCTTCAAAATCGCCGATTTGAAAATGGCACCGCCGGCGCCGAAATACACAGAGCCGGTCCTCGGCTCTTCTCGGCGGCTCTCGTTCACTTTCGGCTCCACTCGTAGTCCCGCCCGGGATGGGCGTGACTGTGAGCGGAGCTATCCGAACCTAGCCGAGTACACTTGGCTAGGTTCGGGCGGCGCTCAAGTGAAGCCGAAAGTGGCCGAGAAGAGCCGAGGACCGGCTCTGTGTATTTCGGGGCCGGCGGCGCCATTTTCAAATCGCGGTCAGCGATTTTGAAGATCAGGATCGCAGGGAATCAGCGTATAACACGCACCCGCGATTTTCCCCTGATTTTAAGGGGAAAAAAGTGCGTGTTATACGCCGATAAATACGGTATATTTCAAATACACTGCCACAACCTAACCTGCCTGCCTAATCTAGCTCAATCTATCTCCATCCACACACTATACACGGCCGCTATGTAAGCAGCCTTATATAGTGTGGGGCGTGGACTTAGTCCACCTGAGCAATGATTGGCCAAAGTCACCCTGCCTTTAGCCAATTATGGCTCTCTCAGCAGACTGTGCAGTGATTGGCCAAAGCATGCAGGTCAGGTGCATGCTTTGGCCAATCATCATACAGCAATGCACTGTGATCTCACAATGCATTATGGGGCATTCCACGGCGCTCAAATTTCCCTTGAACGCCCCATAATATTGGCTGTTTGGCGAACGGGCTAACACCCGATGTTCGAGTCGAACTTACATTCAACTTGATCATAAAGCTCATCCCTACTCTCCAATATGATTATAAAAAATATGTTGCGCTAACTAAGGTGCATTAAAATGTATCATAAATAATGTGATTAAACATAAAAATAATGACAATTCCTCAGTGTGACATCAATAAACAAAATCAAAGTGATAAAAGGATCCAATAAGAGTGCATAAGTCCAATGATACTCTAAAAGTGCATAAAGATGAAAGAAATTACAAAAAACAAAAAAATGTAAAAAATCGCATAAAGTGAAAAAGTCGCATATAATGAATAAAATTGCATAAAGTGCAAAAAAATTCCAATAAGAGTGCATAAGTCAAATAATACTCTAATGCCGCGTACACACGGTCGTACTTTTCGTCTACAAAAGTCAGACAGCCTGTCCGACTGACTTCCGGCAGACTTTCGGTGGACTTGCGGCGGACTTGCGGCCTACTTTCTAACGAACGGACTTGCCTACACACGACCACACAAAAGTCGGTCGGATTCGTACGTGATGACGTACACCGGACTAAAATAAGGAAGTTCATAGCCAGTAGCCAATAGGTGCCCTAGCGTGGCTTTTTGTCCGTCGGACTAGCACACAGACGAGCGGATTTCGGGGTCCGTCGTAGTTACGAAGTAAAGTTTTGAAGCATGTTTCAAATCTAAAGTACGTCGGATTTGAGGCTAAAAAAGTCAGTTGAAAGTCCGGAGAAGCCCACACACGATCGGATTACCAGCCAGCTTTAGTCCATCAGCGTCTGTTGGACTTTTGTAGACGAAAAGTAGGACCGTGTGTACGCGGCATAAAGGTGCATACGAGTGAAAGAAATCACAAAAAAAAAACCCTCAAAAAAGTGAAAAAAAGTCGTATATAATGAAAAAAAATCGCATAAAGCTCAAAATAGTGAAAAAACACTATAAAAATAGACAAAAGTGCATAATCCAATAAGTGCAGTAAGGTTCCAAGTAAAGTAAGTTCTAGTAAAGACCCCTCCGGGTCAAGTTGAGCCTGCAGTCTGAAAGCAGATGAGAACCAGCCGTTGATCGATCCCCTCCGATCGTCACAGCACTTAGCGGGTCTCTGGTGGAAGGCTTCAAGCTCGGCAGGTAAGGTGCTAGGCATGCAATAAAAAGGAGTATCCCCATCGTGTAGTATTCAACATAATTTTATTAACCACAACATAGTAACTTACATTTAAAAATCAGGATAAACAGCACAGAGCACAGTACTTCCGGTCTCGGCCGCGACCGGAAGTGACAACACCTGACTCCTCCCTACTCTCCAAACTACCTGCATTATTTTAAAAGGTTCCTCAAATGCCAAACCTATTTTTTCTAATTGCTCACAAACATCAAAATACCGTCCCCTAACCCGTTAACTTTGTCCATACTCCCCCCTCCATTTTTCTTCTTTACTCTTTCTTCCCCCTTTTCATTATTTTCTTTCCCCATCTCCTTTTTCAAGCTATTGCCTTTTTTCTTTTCAGAACAGAAGCAATGATTGGTTTAAAGTGGTTTTAAAGACAGAAGCCCCCCCCCCCAACACTTACCTGAGCCCAATCACAGAGTCTCTCTCGGCTCACCCCCACCTTATTGGCTCTGTGGCAGAATCACCGCCATTGGCTCCTGCTACTTTTAATCACAGCCAGTTAGGAGGGAGTGGGGGGTGGGGCGGAGCCATGCTCTGTATTTCAATGGACACGCAGAGCTTGGCAGTGAGCATGCATGAGTGCCCCCCAGAGCAAGTGACTTGCTATGAGTGCACTTGGTGGGGAGGAAGAGCCATGGGACCAGAGAAAAGGAGGATTGGGGCTGCTCTGTGCAAAGCCATTGCACAGAGCAGGGAAGTATGACATGTTTGTTATTTTAAAAATAGAGCATATACACTCCCTTAATACCATTTGTAGTTTACTGATTTTTCACAAGTTTTCACTTGTTGCTGGAATTGCCTTTTAATTGTTTTACAATTTTTCCTTCTTTTCAGCACTATTTGACATGCTTCAGTGGAACCATTGCTATACCATTTATTTTAGCACAAGCGCTTTGTGTTGGAAATGATCAACAGACAGTAAGCCAGCTAATAGGAACAATATTCACCTGTGTTGGGATCACTACATTTATCCAAACAACATTTGGTATTAGGTATGAAGTATTAATTTTATTTATTTTTATTTAAAATAACCTGAGCTGAATGTTTGTTTGTTTTTTACTCCACATTTATAACAATATTTACTACTGTACATTTGAGGAAGTTGGCAACAACAAATTGTAGTTCTATTATGGCCAGGTTTACACTGATGCGATTTCAAATGCAACTTGGGACGCACTGAATTGCATGACAATTTAAATAACATTGCTTCCAATGGGGCCAATTCACATCAAAGCAGCACAGCTGTGATGTGGTTAGAATCTACATGTGTTTTTTATGCATTTTTGCGTGCAACTTGTGCTGGTTGTTAAGGAGCCGGCACATACCAACTTACTAACAACCAGTGACTTGTCACTGCTGTCAACAGCAATTAAGGAGTCGGCATCCACTGGTGCCCTAACAAAGATGCGTCATCCCTGCTGACAGCAGAATTTTAACAAAAAAGCCCACATACATTTTTAAAAAATGGTGTGAGGGTCTCCCCCCCCCTTTGGGCCTGGTATGGATTTTGAAAAGGAACCCCACACCAAAAAAAAAAAAAGTGTCTGCCCCCCACAAATCCATACCAGGCCATGGTCTTTTTTAAAGGGTGACCCCCTCCGCTTCCCCTGGGGATCTTTGATTTCCTCCATGTTGTCCAGGTAGATCTCAACCTCTGAAAAGGCTGCCTGCCCCTGCTCTACTCCAAAAGGCCGACATTCTGTTCATACAGGAGACGCATTTCCACAAGTTCTCTCCCCCAAACTGCCAATATCGTAACTTCCCACATATCTTTTCTGCCTGATGGTGGAAATAAGAGATACTCTTGCTTTTCACCTAATAGAATAAGAGGACCCTTATACCCTTATAAGAGAACCTAATATCAGAAGAAGTAGATTCCTTATACTAATCTGGGACATAAACTCTACTAGATACACAGTTGTCAATCTGTATGCCCCGAACAACCACCAGGTCCGCTTTCTACACAAACTAGTGAAGAAAGTAACAAAAATTTAAAAAGCAGGGATCTCTAATACTCTGTGATGACTTTAACACACTCCCGGGCCCACAGCTTGACTCCACCACCTCCCAAAGGCTCAGCACAGCGTCTCTTCAATCCTTTTTTGCATACATATGACCTATTTGATGTGTGGCGAAGTTTACACACTACAGAAAGAGACTATTCATACTTTTCCACATCCCACAACTCTTACTCAAGAATAGATCTGTTCTTGACTGACAAATGGCTTCTCCAATGGATACAAGATGTCTCAATCAAGGACATATGGTCTGATCATGCTCCTATAACCTTATCGATTGCTGACTCACTTGCTCCGCAATCCACCTTCCTCTGGAGGACAAACCAGGCATTGTTACAATCACCAGACACAAAGGCTATTTTAGAAAAAAATCTGATAGACTTTTTCCAGATTAATGCAGGTTTGGTTTCAGACCATTTCATTGTTGTGGAATGCCCTCAAATCCTTCATGAGGGGTATATTTATCAAACTTGGGTCTGGGGTTAAGAGGAGAAGGCAGCAGCAAATGGATTCCCTTTTCTCTGACATAAAAAACATCAAAACGCAAAATAAAACAAATCCAAACACTGCCCTTCGCTCCAAACTATCTACCCTCAGAACTAAGCTCCGCAATTTATTATTGGAATTTCACGAGCGTGCTATTAGGCGCATGAAACTGACTTATTACACTAGTGGACACAAAGATGTAAATTGCAGGGGCATAGAGATAAAACTAGAATCTCTCACCTATACCATCCCTCTTCTGGAAAAAGGCCTGTAATCCTCAGGAAATTGTCAACGCATTAAGTTCATATTATAGTTCATTGTATAACCTAAAAGGAGGATACCTCTGTCCCGTGTACATTAAGCCTAACTTACACTGGTCCACCCAGATCAGTCTAGGTTTTCTAAAGGTAGGCAGACATTGGATGCCACCGGAAGAGCGGTAAACATCATACATCATGTCAGTCGATCAAAAACACCTTCCCTGCTTCTAGCCTTGGATGCAGAGAAGGCGTTTGATCGCATCCACTGGGGGTATCTAGTGGAAGCCATTATGGCACTCGGCCCAGGTATATACAAATGGTATGATGTCACATCCTTTTAAAGCCACAACCAGGCGCCCATAGTTAGAATGCCGGTGTGGCAGAGAGGAGGGGGGAGGTGCGAGGCTTCATGTGCCTGCATTGCTGGACCATGAGACAGGTGAGTGTCTGATTATTAAAAGTCAGCAGCTACACTTTTTGTAGCTGCTGACTTTTGAATGGGTGGAACTCCGCTTTAACCAATTCATATATTCTAGACTTAGGGGTAGACCCCAATGTCTGGAGATCACTGATGGCCTCTTTTCCCTTTGTATGGGAAGATGAAGGGATAACCTACCTGGGAATTGTTCTCACAAAAACCACCAATCTATTATTTCAAACTAATTACCTGCCTTTTATAGCTAAATTGCACACATCCTTACTTCATATATCTAAAACAGAACTATCATGGCTGGGTTATCTGGCAGCTTTCAAGATGCTGTTACCAAGACTACTGTACCTTTTCAGAACCCTTCCTATTCTGCTTCTTATTTTCATAAATTACACTCCGCTACTAATAGATTCTTGTGGCAAAACAGGCGCTCTCGTTGTGCATTCGGTAAACTTACTAAATATAGAAAAGTTGGAGGTTTAGGTCATGTGGTACTGCGAGACTAATACTTAGCATCAGACTTAGCCCAACTAAAGAGCTGGTTTGCACACCCTCAATTTCCCCTGTGGTCCACAATAGAGTACAAATTTGTCCCTGGCAAAAACCTACTTACTTTCTTGCTCTCTCAACAGTTTAAGAGCTGTTCTCCGTCGTCCTTGCCTCCTACAGTATAAGCATCTCTCAAGGCTTGGAAAACCCTGACCTCCATAGATTGTGATAGATAGCAAATGTCACCAGCGCTAAAACGTGGCCATGTGTGGGGGAGAAGGGATCACAGTCAATAGTGTGGGGTCTGAACCCAGTGCAGCTGGAAAACAGCCATAGCTGGAGGATATGGGTAAAACAGTACTCAACAAAACAATCCAGTACTCAATGGGTTAGTAGAAAAAGCAGTCTCACAGCAGGCAGTGCAACGTAAATACAGCTAGTTTAATCAATAATAATCATAAGATCCAATCCTGTTATCAAGCAAGAAGGAATGGGGAGTAATGAAAAGTAAAAGGCTTACAGTGTCACCAGGGAACAGAGCAATGAGGAGCTGACGGCATCCGGGTATGGGGGAAACTCTTACAGCAGGGGGGTGTGCCAATGCCCCTGCTGTGCTGCAGCTGACTGTAAGACCCACTCACCAGCATGTGGAGGATGGCTGGTCGTGCTGGAGGAGGAGGCAGCAGTCGGCAGGAAGGTGGAGAGCCAGACTCCGTGCTTCACAGGGACGCCAGACCCGCTGGAGTGCTGACAGGAGGGGGAGAAAGTGCCGCGATGCTGCAGATGAGTTCCCGCTGCTCTCTCCTAGTGTAACAAAGACACTTTGGTTGCTGCTCACCGCTGCGTGGGAGTGTCCTATAAAGAGGGATGGAAACCAGAGCTGGCTTGGATGACATGGATGATGGTCAGCATTGCTGGAGGTTGTGATGACTGAGACACCTCGTGGACCAGAGTGACCCGCAAGCTTCTCGGTTGCCTAGACAACGCGTTTTGCGCGCATGCGCTTTTTCAAAGTCATGAGAGTGGGCAACCGGGAGGTTTAAATAGTGTATAGGGGTGGTGAGTAACAGAGCAATGGGGCAGGGCAATTTGATAACTAACGTTAACCCCTTGTTGCTCAGAAGATAAACATTAAGAATATACATAGTTTTACATGATCAGAACATCATTAGTGTTATATATACATAACAGAAAAAGGGGGGAAGAGAAGGAAGGGAGAAAAGGGAAAAATGGACTGGGGAGGTGGAGAGGTGGGGGGGGGGGAAGGAGAATGAAGAAAGAGGGGGGAGGTGAAAAAAAGGGGGGAGAGGGTGGAGGCAGGGGAGCACATATAGTGGGGAGCAGTATATTTATTCCTTTTACAGTTTATTCTCAAACTTTTAATCTTTTTTGTTTAAGGTCGGCACTACAACCAATTACTAGTTGTCGATTTGTATACTTATTTTGATCATATCAATTATTTACATATACAATAATAATTTTCGGATCAAGAAACATTGCAGTTTCCTGGATGAGGACCTCCTCAAAGAATAGAGACTGATGGCTGAATTCTGTACTATAAAATGGATTAAAATCCCGGTCCAACAGAGGGAAAGGAAATTAGAGTTGGCACAACAACAAGCAAAAGAAAAAGAAGCACATATCCAAGAATTCAATACTTCCTGTCTATACTCAATGTGGTTACAAGTTCTAAATGAAAATGTTAAGAAAGATGAGGATAACCTCATGCTAAAGAAAACCAACAAATTGGAACGTGACCTCTTTGACTACAGCAATGGCATGTGTTGAATGGAGGCGCCCCTTCCAGGAAGGTGCAGGTCCAATAATACATAAAAGACAAATAATAACTGCAAAAAAACGAAATCCAGGGGTAACAAATCCACCACATCCACCAAAAAACAAAAACAAAATAGACATAGGTATCCATTCCCGCACCCACAGAGGGTTACCTGTCCCCTCCAACATGGGCTCATTCTGAGTTCCATGCTCCACCACACACTGACATTCAACCCAGTTAACACCATAAGTGCCCCAATGGCTGATTGCAGGGAAAATTGTGAAAAGTCCTATAAAGCACTCCAAATTAGTGCGTGCAGGTGATATCCAAATGTGATAACATTCATCATGCTGAAGTATCCTTAGTGCTGCAAAACATGCTCCAGTGCACTTCAGTGGCCCCCTTAGGCTTATCTGCTCACCTCAGAGAGTGTGACTCAGCTGTTACCCTGAGTCCAAACACGCTTTGGAGCCACCCCTGGGCTCAGTCTGATGTCAGAAATACTCCTCCAGCTGGATTCAATGTAGCTCCATATATATGAATGAAAAGGAAACTATATAGTGTAATATAGCCAAGTAAAATTCATTATATAAAAACACTCCCCACAATGGGGTACTCACATAGTACTGGTGCGTCAGTGCACCATTCTACAACAGCCTTCAATACCAAGGTATAGGAACCGCTAGACATATGGTGTAGTATGCTGTGGCAAAAAACTTCTGAGTCACACGCTCTGAGGTGAGCAGATTAGCCTAAGGGGGCCACTGAAGTGCACCGGAGCATGTTTTGCAGTACTAAGGATACTTCAGCATGATGAATGTTATCACATTTGGATATCACCTGCACGCACTAATTTGGAGTGCTTTATAGGACTTTTCACAATTTTCCCTGCAATCAGCCATTGGGGCACTTATGGTGTCTTATATGGAGTATTTAGCACTGTTTATGTCCATTTATGCACTTTATTATTTGGATGTATATTATTAATGTTTTACATTTATCCCACTTTTGCACTGTGCACTTTTATTTGTTTAATGCTTGCACTTTGCACTTTATATGTATAAGAACAGCAACAATTGCTAAATTTAGGTTTATATACCCATAGTTAGCTTCATTTATTTTGTCATAATATATTTATTTTTAATATTTTAGTTCACTTGAGCGCAGCGCATAATTTTCCATTACATATTTGAACGCCTTTTCACAATCAGAATATTCAGACGTCGCCTCCAAAGGGAGTTTACAAGGAAAAAAAAAATAGAGGAGGAATTAGCAGGAAGAAGCAACAAGAAAGAAAGAACAGAGCTAATACAGGAGTCAGTACAATAAAAATGTATAATCTGTCCACTCATGCCCTCACTTCCTCTGATTATTTACTGCTCCAAAAAGGTCTCAGCTTTTCCCCCTCAGTAGGGCCCAATAAATTTGGCTTATTTAAAGATTTACATAGTTTTATACGATCTCTGACATTGAAACCTGTCATGTACCTGGACATATTGAAACCGGGATGTTCCTGGTCTCACAGCTGCAGTCTTAGTTGTTGTACCACGGAGAAGCTCTAGAGTTATAGCTGTGTTCTCTTAGTTTGACTTACTAGCCCCACCTTCTGCCAGCTGTGGACAATCTACAATCAAAGGAGCCCATAAATAGAAGCACTTCCTTTCTCTCAGTGCCGTTTGTTTGGACTAGCTTCCTGGGTGTTTTGACTGCTTTGTGACTCTGATTACCATATTTGAACTTCTGCCTGAATTCCTGACTACTCTCTAGCCTGCTGATTTTGTACTTCACCGCCAGCTTGTGTATGACCTTGCCTGCCTGTCCAATCTCTGGATTTCGATCGTGTACCGCTTTGCCTGATCTGTTGCCGTCCTGATCTGCCTGACTAAGTTTTTGCCTGAATCCTCAGCACACAAGCTCCACTTCGGAACAGTACCTATCACAGGTACCTTACATTACAAATGGGCCATAATGGCAGTGGACCCTGCTGAGATTGTTAAGGCGACAATTGTCAGGGACAATTGATTGGAGCTCATGAACAGCATCTTTCTTCCCTGGATGCCAAGTTAGAGGAACTTTGTACTATGCTTAAATCTTGCTTGCCCCGTCCTTCTGCAATGGTCCAGACTCCTGCTCCAATCCAACCCACCTCTTCTGTATCACCCAAACTTCCCCTGCCTGAAAAGTTAGATGGTGATACTGAGGACTGAATAGGCTTTTTAAATGTTTGCCGTTTGCATTTCCGCAACAACCCTGGGACTTTTAATGCTTCATCTGCTAAAGTGACTTTTATAATTTCCTTGTTAAAGGGGAAGGCCCTGGCCTGGGTCTCTCCTTACCTGGAATGCAATGATCCTGTGCTGCTAGACGCTGACAAACTTCTGGCTTCTCTCTAGACTGTATTTGGCAAGCCAGATAGAGCTTCTGCAGCTGAGTACTCACTTTTGGACATACAGCAAGGTACCAGGTCTGTGGCACAATATGCTGTTCTGTACCCTGGCTGCTGAGACTAATTGGCACTCTAGGGCATTACGTGCAGCCTCCTGAAAAGGTCTTACAGATCGCATCAAGGACAAATTAGTCTATAAGGATTCCCCAGAAGACCTTGAGAAATTCATAGAGCTGTGTGTTCATCTGGATGTCCAGTATCATGAAAGGTGCCAAGAGGGACTTAGAACTTGCAAGTTTCCTTGGCCAGTTTACCGTTTGGCCCCTAACTTCCAAGCACCACCTCAGCCAGAACCTGCAATCTCAGTTGAACCCCAGGCACCTGTGGAACCCATGGAAGTTATTCTTTTTGTAACTACTGTGTTGCCTTGAAAGTCCCATCAACCTTTTGGGGGTTTCTTATTCCATGGAAGTAAGCCGTCTCCACCTAACTGAGTCGGAGAAACAAAGAAGGTGTGCATTGGGCCTATGCCTATACTGTGGACTTAAAGGACATTTGTTATCTGTCTGCCCTTCCTGTCTAGTAAAAGGCAGGGTCTAACCAGTGTTGGAGGAGCTGGGTTAGACCTTACAGGTATATCCTCCAAGATTACCGTTCCCACAATAATCCATTTACCCTCTAAACTTGTCTCCTGTGAGGCTTTTGTGGATGCTGGAGCCGCTGGCATATTCTTGGACTACACTTTTGCTAAAGAAAATAAAATCCCATTTGTTCCAAAGTCTACGTGAAAGACAACTTGGAAAGAGGTTTTATCCGACCCTCTTCTTCTCCAGTAGGAGCAGGTTTTTTCTTTGTTGAAAAAAAAGATGGGGGTCTTCGACCATGCATAGATTATCGAGGGTTAAATCAAATCACTGTAAAAGACTCCAACCATTTGCCTCTCATTCTTGAACTGTTTGATGTACTTAATGGAGCCGTTATCTTCTCTAAGCTGGACCTACGAGGGGCTTATAATCTGATTCGAATTAAAGACGGGGACAAGTGGAAGACAGAATTCAACACTCGTAATGGACATATTGAATATCTGGTTATGCAATTTGGGTTGTGTAACACCCCTGCTGTCTTCCAACGTTTCATGAATGACATTTTTCATGATTTCAGCAACAGTTTTGTGATCATATACTTGGACGACATTTTAATATTTTCCAAGACTCATCTAGAGCACATCTCACATGTAAAGCAGGTATTACAATGACTGAGAGAAAACCATCTTTATGCGAAGATTGAGAAATGCAGTTTCCATCAAAGCCGTATTCCTTGGATACATTATAAGTGCTGTCGGTTTCCAAATGGACCCTCAAAAACTTTCCGCTGTCTTGCAATGGCCCCAACCGACCACTTTAAGAGGGCTCCAAAGCTTTCTAGGGTTCACAAATTGCTACAGCCGCCTCATCAAAGGTTTTGCCTCCATTGTGGCCCCCCTTACTACTATGACTAAGAAAGGTACAAATTGCAAGGTGTGGTCCTCAGAAGCAGAATCGGCTTTCCAGCAATTAAAAGACATGTTCAGCAAGGCTCCAATTCTTCAGCATTCAAATCCTGATCTCCAGTACATAGTTGAGGTTGATGCCTTCAAAGTAGGAGCAGGTACCGTGCTGTCCCAGAGACAGCCTAAGTCCTGTAGAATCCAGTAGCGTTTTTTTCTAGAAAGTTTTCTCGGGCGGAGATGAATTACGACGTTGGAAATCGAACTACTGGCCATCAAATTGGCATTGTCTGAATGGCGACATCTCCTGGAAAGGGGCTCCCAAGCCTTTTTCTATCCTCACTGACCATAAATACCTGCTGTATCTTCAGACTGCAAGGTGTTTGAACTCACGTCAGGCTCGATGGGTTCTGTTTTTCTCCCGTTTTATTTTTGTTCACATGTTCCTGGACATAAAAACAAGAAAGCCGATGCTCTTTCCAGACAGTTCACTACCTCTGAAGAAGATCAACCTACCAAGCAGTATGTAATCCCACCTCACACAATTGTCGTACAGATCTCTATGGCTCTTTCCCAACAGTTACAAGAAAGCCAGAATTGTGTTCCCCAAGGCTTGAAGATATCAGCAGGTCGTCTGTTCGTAGCCCCTAGCCTCAGAAAACCTGTACTTCTCTGGGCTCATGATGGTGTGTTATCCGGTCATCCTGGTGTCACCATCACTCTTAAGACCTTGCAATGTCATGTCTGGTAGCCTCATATGAAAAGGGATGTGGCTGCCTGTCCAACTTGTGCTGCTAATAAAGTACCTCGCACTTTGCCTTCTGGACTGTCACAACCACTTCCAGCACCTCACCAGCCTTGGACCCATTTGACTATGGACTTCATTACAGACTTACCCAAGTCCGAGGGCACGACTGCTATATGGGTCATAGTGGATCGCTTTTCCAAAATGTATCATTTTGTGCCGCTCCAGGGATTACTTACAGCGGAAGCACTGTCTACCCTCTTCCTTTCCCATATTGTGAGATATCATTGCATACCTACCAATGTCATCTCAGGCCGTGGATCCCAGTTTGTTTCCAGATTCTGGAGAGCATTCTGAAAGAAACTGGGAGTAACACTCTCACTCTCTACCTCACATCACCCTCAAACAGATGGTCAAACCGAATGTATGAACCAGACCCTTAGAAATCTTCGACATTATGTCAATGCCTTACACTCCAACTGGTCTGAGTATCTGCCTTTGGCTGAGTTCGCCATTAATTCCCGTTGGCACAGTGCCCTTCATACCACACCATTCTATGCAGCCCTGGGCTATCACCCTCAAACTTTTCCCCTACTTCAGCCTTCTTCTGGTGTACCAACAGCAGATCTGCGGGTGAAAAATATTCTGCTACATTGGAAAAAAATTTGCTTATTACTACAGAAGTCAGCAGGCAAGTATGCGCTTTTCTCCAACAAATAAAGACGCCATATACCTCCATATGTGGTGGGGGAAAGAGTTTGGCTATCAACCAAATACGTGAGACTGAAACAAGCTTCTACCAAATTGGGCCTTCAATTCATCTGTCCTTACAGAATTATTGCTCGAGTCGGGCCAGTCTCCTATTGGTTGAAATTGCCCTCTTCTCTCCGGATTCACCCCATATTCCACGTTTCCCTCCTCAAAAAGGCCATTTTCAATCGCTACTCCAGAACACAACAGCTACCTCCTCCTGTTCTTGTTGATGGACAAAATGAGTTTGAAGTCTCTAAGATTCTTGAAGACAGGGTCGTGGCCTAGGGTATCTATTTCTTTGGAAGGGATATCCGTTACAGACCGTTCCTGGGTCCCAGCCAAAGATTTGCATTCTCCTGCTCTTAATCGACACTTCCATGCCTCCTTTCCCACTAAACCCCGCTAGGCCCCTGGAGGGGTTCACTGGAGAGGGGGCCCTGTCATGTACCTGAGTGTATTCGAACCAGGATGTTCCTGGCCCCACAGCTGCAGTCTTACTTGTTGTGCCACAGAGGAGCTCTGGAGCTATAGCTGTGTTCTCTTAGTTTGATGCATTACCTTGGACTCACTAAGCCCCACCTGCTGCCAGCTGTGGACAATCTACAATCAAAGCAGCCCATAAATAGCAGCACTTCCTATCTCTCAGTGCCCGTTTGTTTGGACTAGCTTCCTGTGTGTTTTGACTGCTTTCTTTCTCTGAATACCGTATTTGAATTTCTGTCTAACTTCCTGACTACTCTCTATCCTGCTGATTTTGTACTTCACCGCCAGCTCGTGTATGACCTTTGCCTGCCTGTCCAATCTCTGGATTTCGATTGTGTACCGATTTGCCTGATCTGTTGCCGTCCTGATATGCCTGATTAAGTTTTTGCCTGAATCCTCAGCACACATGATCCACTTTGGACACTACCTATCACAGGTACCTTACAAAATGTCACTATGCCCCCAACCCCCAGGCCAGTCATAAAAAGACCATAGGAGGAGCCAATAAACCTTGTTCCGAATTAGATAAGGAGACTCACACTGAATCTAATGATGACATGCTCCAGATTCTGGAAGAACTCTGGGAAGATGACCACACAAAGGGACGTATCCCAACACCATTTCTAGAACCATCAATTATACATACTACATGTAGACCAAAATTCATGTTTTTCCCAACACATTCAAAGGGCTCTTATATAGAGACCTATTATCAAGCTGTCTATAAAGATCTTCTAGCACTTTGTGACACCCCTACCACCAATAGACATCATAACTTAACAAGAGAAGAAAGCTAAGCTCTAAAAGATCTGACAGAAAATACTGACATCACTATCAGACAAGCTGACAAGGGTGGGAGCCTAGTGGTACAGAACAGAGTATATTACATCAAAGAGGCGAGTCGGCTGCTAGCTGATACTGAAACTTATCTTAAACTGGTAGCTGACTCTCTCCCTGGATACCAATTAGAACTCAAAACCCTTGTCTACGGGGCCTGGGGAAAAGGAGTGCTCAACAAAAAAGAAAGACAATTCCCGCTTCCATCCGAGTGTAGCACACCGTACTTTTACCATGTTCCGAAAGTACACAAGTCTTTGATAGATCCCCCCGGGAAGACCAATAGTGGCTAGTACCAATAGCTTTACTAATTCCTTATCAGTGTATATTGATTTTTTCTACAACCCCTGGTTTGCCAACTCCCATCCTATATCAGAGACTCAAGTCAAGTTATTGATGTCCTCCAACACTACACTTGGGAAGAGGGGGATATATGCGGGCGTCTCTCGATGTCGCCTCCCTATATACATCCATACCCCATGAGGTAGGCCTTATGACCATACAACATTTCCTCACCCATAATGGAGATAATTCCTTGCAGTCACAATTTCTGGTTAAATCAACTGAATTCTGTTTAAGACACAATTATTTTACATTTTTTGAACAGTTTTATTTACAATGCAGGGATACAGCCATGGGGGAAAACTTTGCTCCTGTATTCACCAACCTAGCAATGGGCTACTGGGATACATCTGGGCCAACAACCCATTTGCTGAGCACATTGTATATTTTGCCAGATATATTGATGATATCTTGCTCATCTGGAGTGGTGGCCCGGATGTGTTCCCCTCTTTTGTGGCCCGCTGTAATGCCAACCCCTTTGGCTTGTCCTTTACACATGTACTTGACTCCAACAAGTTTGTGTTTTTGGATCTAATGCTGACCAATGATTATAGTGGTACTGTTACCAAAAATCACATTAAGCTCACTAGTGGAAATTCCTACCTGCATTTTAACAGCTGCCACCACCCCACATGGAAGCAAAACATTCCTAGTGGACAGTTCAACAGACTGAGGAGAAATCGTTCGAGAGTGGATGACTATGTCATACAGGGTGGCTCGATGATAAACAAATTTGAAGAAAAGGGATATCCATGGGAGCTAGTTCAAGATGCTTTCTTGTCCCACATGAATCCCCCTTCCAAAAAGAAAATTCCAGCTGAATTGAATGACAACCATACAGTCAGATTCGTGTCAACCTTTAATGAAACGTTCAATTCAGTCTCCAGAATAATAAGAAAACATTATAATATTTTATTATTAGAACAGTGTCTGGCCCCTGAGTTACCAGAAGCTCCCCAAGTAACTTTCAGAAGAGCACGGACTATGAAAAACATATTAGCACCAAGCAAAATGATAAATAAGTCCACCAGATCCCCCCTAGACATTAGATCATACTTTGACAACAGGACAGGCTTTTTTCAGTGTAAAAAAAGATGATGCCTGTCCTGTCAATTTTTAACTCATGGCAGCAATAAGATTACCACTAATATAGGTGAAAGTTATATAATCAATCAATTCATCACATGCTCAGATGCTACAGATTTTGCTACAGATGTTACAGATTTTGTTATATATGATTTACGGTGCCCCTGCTGCCTTTTATACGTGGGTCGCACTATACATGCTTTATGCACAAGAATTGGTGATCACTGTAGACTCATCAAGAAAGGATGTGATGAACATAGCGTTCCACGGCATTTTCATTGTATGCATAATGATGATATTAAATACCTGGAAGTTTTTGCCATATAGACCATCCCCAAAGTAACCTTGACTGCAAATGAGAGATTTTCCCTATTATGCAAGAGGGAAGTACTTTGGATATATATGTTCAACTCTCTTGCCCCAAATGGATTAAACAAGGAATTAGAAACATGCAGTTTTGTCTAGTTCCTTTCATAGCTTCCCCCTCCCTCTTTCTTCATTCTCCTTTTCCCTTTTCTCCCTCCCCCCCCCCTCCACCTCCACAGTCCCTTTTTACTTTTTCTCCCTTCTCTTCCCCCCCTGTTTTTCTCTCCCCACTTCCCTTCTCTTTTTATTTTATCAGTTAGGTCATTGTTTCACATTATTTAAATCGCACCTATGCATATATTTTACATTTGTTCGTCATTTCATGTGGGCATGCTTAAGTGTGAATATATGTGCAAAGGTTTCTCTACATATGCCTTTTTTTACATTTTATATATATATTTTTTTTATAATTAAAACATTTTTATTTCCCCCAAAAAATAATTGTACAATTTTCCAATGCACAAATATTATGTTTGTTCAGCACAATTATTATACATATTACTCACGTAGGTGATAGCCAGAAGTCTCTAGTCGATTATAAAGACTGTTACAGTGTAGCAATACAGTAGATCTTTTGGGGTATCAATATATCATTTGCTATTATACAGATTTACATGTATATATTTTTAACATACGTGTTTACATTTGGAATTGATTATTTTTGGATTTTTTTATTTTTTTTTTATTATTTTATATATTTTTATTGTTGTTATTACGTTTTTGCAATTGCTTGCCCATTACATATATATATAAAACTAATGATGTTCTGATCGTGCAAACCTATGTATATTCTTAATGTTTAGAGCAACGAGGGGTTAACGTCAGTTACCAAAATTGCCCTGCCCCATTACTCGGTTAACTCCCCGCCCCTATACACTATTTAAACCTCCTGGTTGCCCACTCTTATGACTTTGAAAAAGCAGATGCGCGCGAAACGCGTTGTCTAGGCAACCGAGAAGCTTGCGGGTCACTCTGGTCCAAGAGGTGTCTCAATCATCACAACCACCAGCAACGCTTACCGTCATCCATGTCAGCCAACCCAGCTCTGGTTGCCATCCCTCCGGATACTGCATCCCCCCCAGGACAATCCCACGCAGCGGTGATCAGCAACCAACATGTCTGGTTACACCAGGAGAGAGCAGCGGGAACTCATCTGCAGCATTGCGGCACTTTCTCCCCTCCTGTCAGCACTCCAGCGGGTCTGGCGTCCCTGACTTATGAAGCACGGAGTCTGGCTCTCCACCTTCCCGCCGACTGCTGCCTCCATCTCCTCCTCCAGCACGTCCAACCATCCTCCACACGCTGGTGAGCGGGTCTTACATTCAGCTGCAGCACAGCAGGGGCATCGGCGCCCCCCTGCTATGAGGGTTTTCCCCATACCCAGATGCTGTCAGCTCCTCGTTGCTCTGTGGTTCCTGGTGACACCGTAAGCCTTTTACTTTTTATCACTCCCCATTCCTTCTTGCTTGACAACAAGATTGGATCTTATGATTATCATTGATTAAACTAGCTGTATTTACATTCCACTGCCTGTTGTGAGACTGCTTTTTCTACTAACCCATTGAGTGCTGGATTGTTTTGTTGAGTACTGTTGTAAGGAACTAACCACTATACCTATTCCCTTGGAGATTTGCCACCTAACTTTTCCAAATAAAAACCTTAAACCAACACCTGTACTCTTCTGATATACTCAAATCCTTTACTGATCTCCAGAGCAAACCTAAATTGCCTGATAAAGAACAATGTACCTATCCGCAGATTTCTTCCCTCCTAAGACAGTGTCCAAATCCAAATTATATTCTTCCCAGTAGTATTGTTAAAGTGGTTGTAAACCCTGGTAAAAAACAAAAAGAAAGAAAAACCTGTAAGACAAAGGCATAATGAGCTAGTCTACATCGCAATGAAGCCCTCCAGCGGCACCCGCACCTTGCTAAGGTGACTGACATTTTCTCTGGTGTTTCTTCCGGGATCGCGGGCACTGGGGCTGTGAGTGGCCGGAGCCGCGATAACATTACTCCTGGGTAGGGATGAGCCAAACATCCCCCGGTTCGGTTCGCAGCAGAACATGCGTACAGGCAAAAAATTTGTGCAAACATGTGAACACAGTTAAAGTCTATGGGACGCAAACATGAAAAATCAAAAGTGCTCATTTTAAAGGCTTATATGCAAGTATGTATATACATGTATCAATGCAAAAAAAAGTTTTAAAAGCTGACGTTTTTTCGGGAGCAGTGATTTTAATAATGCTAATAGTGAAATATTGAAAATGAAATATTCCTTTATATATCGTGCCTGGGGGGGGGGGGGGGTGTCCTTAGTATGCCTGTAAAGTAGTGCATCTTTCCCATGTTTATAACAGTACCACAGCAAAATTTAATTTCTAAAGGAAAGAATTTCATTAAAAACTGCTTGTGGCTGTAATGTATTGTCGGATCCCGGCATAATAGATACAAATAATTGAAAAAAATGGCGTGGGTTCCCCCCGCCAGTCCATTACCAGGCCCTTTGGGTCTGGTATGAATATTAAGGGGAACCCTGTGCAAAAAATACCAAAAAAAATGGCGTGGATGTCTCCCCAAAATCCATACCAGGCCCTTTAGGTCTGGCTTGGATATTAAGGGGAACCCCGCACCAAAGTGTAAAAAAAAAATTGCATGAGGGTCCCCCAGGCACTATATACTCTGAAGAAAAACTGGGCCTTAGGTGTTGGTGGTACCAGAACACTGTAACCCCTCACAGTTACTCTTGTTGGGCGCAGGAACGGACCCTGCTGTGAAATATTATATCAAAAACTGTAATTACATGGCCCTGTTAAACAGGGGCAGAAAAATTGGGCCTTTGGTTTTGGTGGCACGAGCACACTGTAAGCCCTCACAGTTACTCTTGTTGGGCGCAGGAAAGGGCCCTTCTGTGAAATATTATATCAAAAATTTTAATTACATGCCCCTGTTAAACAGGGGTAGAAAAATTGGTCCTTGAGTGGTGGTGCCACAACACTGTAACCCCCCCACAGATACTCTTGTTCTGCGCAGGAATGGGCCCTGCTGTGAAATATTATATCAAAAATTGTAATTACATGCTCCTGTTAAACAGGGGCAGAAAAATTGGTCCTTGAGTGGTGGTGCCACAACACTGTAAACCCCCCCCACAGATACTCTTGTTGGGCGCAGGAATGGGCCCTGCTGTGAAATATTATATCAAAAATTGTAATTACATGCCCCTGTTAACCACTTGCCGACCGCCTCACGCCTATATACGTGAGCAGAATGGCACGGGCAGGCAAAATCACGTACCTGGTACGTGATTGCCTTCCCACGGGCGGGGGGTCCGATCGGACCCCCCCCGGTGGCAGCGGCGGTCAGCATTTGGCTGGGAGCATTGAGAGATCCGATCGTGGCCCCCCCCCCTCGCGATCGCTCCCAGCCAATGAGAAACATCCCCTGCCTCTGTATAGTACACAGAGGCAGAGGATGTGATGTCATCTCTCCTCGGCTCGGCAGTTTCCGTTCCCGCGTCGAGGAGAGAAGACATGTTAGTGAGTGCACAACACTACACAACACAGTAGAACATGCCAGGCATACATTACACCCCCGATTCCCCCCCCCCTGTCACAAACTGACACCAAGCAGGTTTTTTTTTTTTTCTGATTACTGCATAGTGTCAGTTTGTGACAGTTAGAAGTGGTAGGGCAGTGAGTGTTAGCCCCCTGTAGGTCTAGGGTACCCCCCTAACCCCCCCAATAAAGTTTTAACCCCTTGATCACCCCCCGTCACCAGTGTCACTAAGCAATCATTTTTCTGATCGCTGTATTAGTGTCGCTGGTGACGCTAGTTAGGGACGTAAATATTTAGGTTCGCCGTCAGCGTTTTATAGCGTCAGGGACCCCCATATACTACCTAATAAATGTTTTAACCCCTTGATTGCCCCCTAGTTAACCCTTTCACCACTGATCACCGTATAACTGTTACGGGTGACGCTGGTTAGTTTGTTTATTTTTTATAGTGTCAGGGCACCCGCCGTTTATTACCGAATAAAGGTTTAGCCCCTTGATCGCCCGGCGGTGATATGCGTTGCCCCAGGCAGCGTCAGATTAGCGCCAGTACTGCTAACACCCACGCACACACCGTACACCTCCCTTAGTGGTATAGTATCTGAACGCATCAATATCTGATCCGATCAGATCTATACTAGTGTCCCCAGCAGTTTAGGGTTCCCAAAAACGCAGTGTTAGCGGGATCAGCCCTGATACCTGCTAGCACCTGCGTTTTGCCCCTCCACCCAGCCCAGCCCAGCCCAGCCCACCCAAGTGCAGTATCAATCGATCACTGTCACTTACAAAACACTAAACGCATAACTGCAGTGTTCGCAGAGTCAGGCCTGATCCTTGCGATCGCTAACAGTTTTTTTGGTAGCGTTTTGGTGAACTGGCAAGCACCAGCCCCAGGCAGCGTCAGGTTAGTGCCAGTAGCGCTAACACCCACGCACGCACCATACACCTCCCTTAGTGGTATAGTATCTAATCGGATCAATATCTGATCCGATCAGATCTATGCTAGCGTCCCCAGCAGTTTAGGGTTCCCAAAAATGCAGTGTTAGCAGGATCAGCCCAGATACCTGCTAGCACCTGCGTTTTGCCCTTCCGCCCGGCCCAGCCCACCCAAGTGCAGTATCGATCGATCACTGTCACTTACAAAACACTAAATGCATAACTGCAGCGTTTGCAGAGTCAGGCCTGATCCCTGCGATCGCTAACAGGTTTTTTTGTAGCGTTTTGGTGAACTGGCAAGCGCCAGCGGCCTAGTACACCCCAGTCGTAGTCAAACCAGCACTGCAGTAACACTTGCTGACGTGGCGAGTCCCATAAGTGCAGTTCAAGCTGGTGAGGTGGCAAGCACAAGTAGTGTCCCGCTGCCACCAAAAAGACAAACACAGGCCCGTCGTGCCCATAGTGCCCTTTCTGCTGCATTCACCAATCCTAATTGGGAACCCACCACTTCTGCAGCGCCCGTACTTCCCCCATTCACATCCCCAACCAAATGCAGTCGGCTGCATGAGAGGCATTTTTATGTCCTCCCGAGTACCCCTACCCAACAAACCCCCCCAAAAAAGATGTCGTGTCTGCAGCAAGCGCGGATATATGCGTGACACCCGCTATTATTGTCCCTCCTGTCCTGACAATCCTGGTCTTTGCATTGGTGAATGTTTTGAACGCTACCATTCACTAGTTGAGTATTAGCGTAGGGTACAGCATTGCACAGACTAGGACAAACTTTCACAGGGTCTCCCAAGATACCATCGCATTTTGAGAGACCCAAACCTGGAACCGGTTACAGTTATAAAAGTTACAAGTTTGCAAAAAAAAACACAAATAAAAATAAAAAAAATAGTTGTAGTTTTATTGTTCTCTCTCTCTCTATTCTCTCTCTATTGTTCTGCTCTTTTTTACTGTGTTCTATTCTGCAATGTTTTATTAGTGGCAATGCTTTAGCAGTCCCACTATTGTTATTCGATTTTATTAGTGGGACTGCTTTAGCAGTCCCACTATTGTTATTCGTTTTTTTATTTATTAGTGGGAATGCTTTAGCAGTCCCACTATTGTTATTCGTTTTTTTTATTTATTAGTGGGAATGCTTTAGCAATCCCACTATTGTTATTCGATTTTATTTATTAGTGGGAATGCTTTAGCAGTCCCACTATTGTTATTCGATTTTATTTATTTTTAATTTTATTCCGTACGTTTTTCGGTAATGCGTAACTTCTGCATACTTTCAGCTATTAAAACCATTCAACTATCAAAATGTTCGTCTCTTTTAGCTGAGGTGTGCTCTTTTTCAACTTTTTTTCTACCATTTATACTTTTTAAAATATTAAGCTTTTTATCACTTTTTTTTAACATTGAAGTCAATGGGAGCATGCTTGAAATCCTTAAATTTTTCTTCCGCTCCCAAAAGTTTCAGCTCCTTCATACTTTCACCTAGAGACACCAAACAAACTTTAAAATGTTCACAAAATATTCAGCTATCTGGCTATAGCTTTTCAGTTTGATATCTTTTACAGTTTTTGAGAAAAAGCTTTTTGTTTAGAGGTCATTTCAGGAAATTTTAGCCATTAATCAGAGTGTACTGTGTGTGTTTTGTTGCCATGGTTACCAAAGCTTCTGTTATACACAGAGGGGGGGGAGGTGGCTGGAGCATCTCAGCTTTGATTACAGAGCCCGGGGGAGGGGACAGACACACCATGTACTGATTTATAATAGAGGAATATGATGGGGCAGTTTTGATGGTGGCAATTCTGATGGGGCCGTTTTGATGGCGGTCATTTTAGCAATTTAGCTATTCAGCAATTATTTTTGAAAAAAAAAAAATATTTTTGAAAAAAAAAAATATTTTTGAAAAAAAAAAAAAATATTTTTAAAAAAAAAATTTTTTTGAAAAAAAAAAATATTTTTGAAAAAAAAGAAATTATTTTTGAAAAAAAAAATTTATTTTTGAAAAAAAAATATTTTTGAAAAAAAAAAATATATATTTTTTAAAAAAAAAAATCATTTTTGAAAAAAAAAATTTTTGAAAAAAAAAATATTTTTGAAAAAAAAAAATATTTTTTGATGGGGCAGTTTTGATGGTGGCAATATGATGGTGCAGTTTTGATGAGGCAATTCTGATGGGGCAGTTTTGATGGTGGCAATATGATGGGACAGTTTTGATGGCAATATGATGGGGGCAATTTTGCTGGGGGCCGTTTTAGCAATTCAGCATTCCCACGCATTTTCCCCAGGAAATGCATTTTCTAGTGTTATTCGTTTTTTTATTATTTTTCTTATTCCGTACGTTTTTCGGTAATGCGTAACTTCTGCATACTTTCAGCTATTAAAACCATTCAACTATCAAAATGTTCGTCTCTTTTAGCTGAGGTGTGCTCTTTTTCAACTTTTTTTCTACCATTTATACTTTTTAAAATATTAAGCTTTTTATCACTTTTTTTAACATTGAAGTCAATGGGAGCATGCTTGAAATCCTTAAATTTTTCTTCCGCTCCCAAAAGTTTCAGCTCCTTCATACTTTCACCTAGAGACACCAAACAAACTTTAAAATGTTCACAAAATATTCAGCTATCTGGCTATAGCTTTTCAATTTGATATCTTTTACAGTTTTTGAGAAAAAGCTTTTTGTTTAGAGGTCATTTCAAGAAATTTTAGCCATTAATCAGAGTGTACTGTGTGTGTTTTGTTGCCATGGTTACCAAAGCTTCTGTTATACACAGGGGGGGAGGTGGCTGGAGCATCTCAGCTCTGATTAGAGCCCAGGGGAGGGGACAAAAGCTGAAAAATCAGAACATGATTTCTAAACTGCCTCCACTCCCTCATTTTCAAGCCCACCTACATAAATCTTATATCAAAACGTTCAGCTATCCCTGCTGCCACTAAACATGTCCACGGCTAAGCCATAGTCCTGATAGTTTTCACAATATGACCATTTGTTTGCAACTCACACCGTCCATTGACATTCATTGAAACTACACTCTAGCCCCTTCAAATTTGAAGGGCAATTTCTAAACTGCGACCGTGCCTTCAATTTTAATATTTCAGAGACATACTATGTATCAAAATCTAGGTCTGAGTCTTGTGATTCTCACAATATAAAGATCTTTGCTGTAGGATGTATAGTTTTTAAAATACGGCCATTTGTTTAGAGGTCATTTCAGGAAATTTTAGCCATTAATCAGAGTGTACTGTTAGTGTTTGTTTTGTTGCCATGGTTACCAAAGCTTCTGTTATACACAGGGGGGAGGGGACAGACACACCATGTACTGATTTATAATAGAGGAATATGATGGGGCAGTTTTGATGGGGTAATTCTGATGGGGCAGTTTTGATGGTGGCAATATGATGGGGCAGTTTTGATGGTGGCAATTCTGATGGGGCAGTTTTGATGGTGGCAATATGATGGGACAGTTTTGATGGCAATATGATGGGGGCAATTTTGCTGGGGGCCATTTTAGCAATTCAGCATTCCCACGCATTTTCCCCAGGAAATGCATTTTCTAGTTCTTCTTTTTCTTCTTATTCCGTACGTTTTTTGGTTCTGCGTAACTTCTGCATACTTTCAGCTATTAAAACCATTCAACTATCAAAATGTTCGTCTCTTTTAGCTGATGTGTGCTCTTTTTCAACTTTTCTTTCTACCATTTATACTTTTTAAAATATTAAGCTTTTTATCACTTTTTTTAACATTGAAGTCTATGGGAGCATGCTTGAAATCCTTAAATTCTTCTTCCGCTCCCAAAAGTTTCAGCTCCTTCATACTTTCACCTAGAGACACCAAACAAACTTTAAAATGTTCACAAAATATTCAGCTATCTGGCTATAGCTTTTCAGTTTGATATCTTTTACAGTTTTTGAGAAAAAGCTTTTTGTTTAGAGGTCATTTCAGGAAATTTTAGCCATTAATCAGAGTGTACTGTGTTTGTTTTGTTGCCATGGTTACCAAAGCTTCTCTTATACACAGGGGGGAGGTGGCTGGAGCATCTCAGCTCTGATTACAGAGCCCGGGGGAGGGGACAGACACACCATGTACTGATTTATAATAGAGGAATATGATGGGGCAGTTTTGATAGGGTAATTCTGATGGGGCAGTTTTGATGGTGGCAATATGATGGGGCAGTTTTGATGGGACAATTCTGATGGGGCAGTTTTGATGGTGGCAATATGATGGGGCAGTTTTGATGGGGCAGTTTTGATGGTGGCAATATGATGGGGCAGTTTTGATGGGGACAATTTTAATGGAGCAGTTTTAAAGGTGGCAATATGATGAGGCAGTTTTGATGGGGGCAGTTTTGATTGTGGCAATATGATGGGGCAGTTTTCATGGGGCAATTCTTATGGGGCAGTTTTGATGGTGGCAATATGATGGGGCAGTTTTAATGGGGACAATTTTGATGGGGCAATTCTGATGGGGCAGTTTTGATGGCAGTATGATGGGGCAGTTTTGATGGCGGCCGTTTTAGCAATTTAGCTATTCAGCATTCCCACGCATTTTCCCCAGGAAATGCATTTTCTAGTGTTATTCGTTTTTTTATTCATTCTTATTCCGTACGTTTTATGGCTCTGCGTAACTTCTGCATACTTTCAGCTATTAAAACCATTCAACTATTAAAATGTTCGTCTCTTTTAGCTGATGTGTGCTCTTTTTCAACTTTTTTTCTACAATTTATACTTTTTAAAATATTAAGCTTTTTAACACTTTTTTTTAACATTGAAGTCAATGGGAGCATGCTTGAAATCCTTAAATTCTTCTTCCGCTCCCAAAAGTTTCAGCTCCTTCATACTTTCACCTAGAGACACCAAACAAACTTTAAAATGTTCACAAAATATTCAGCTATCTGGCTATAGCTTTTCAGTTTGATAACTTTTACAGTTTTTGAGAAAAGCTTTTTGTTTAGAGGTCATTTCAGGAAATTTTAGCCATTAATCAGAGTGTACTGTGTTTGTTTTGTTGCCATGGTTACCAAAGCTTCTGTTATACACAGGGGGGAAGTGGCTGGAGCATCTCAGCTCTGATTACAGAGCCCGGGGGATGGGACAGACACACCATGTACTGATTTATAATAGAGGAATATGATGGGGCAGTTTTGATGGGGCTGTTTTGATGGTGGCAATATGATGGGGCAGTTTTGATGGGGCAATTCTGATGGGGCAGTTTTGATGGTGGCAATATGATGGGGCAGTTTTGATGAGGACAATTTTTATGGAGCAGTTTTAAAGGTGGCAATATGATATAATAATATAATAGAGGAATATGATGGGGCAGTTTTGATGGGGCTGTTTTGATGGTGGCAATATGATGGGGCAGTTTTGATGGGGCAATTCTGATGGGGCAGTTTTGATGGTGGCAATAGGATGGGGCAGTTTTGATAGGGCAATTCTGATGGGGCAGTTTTGATGGGGCAATTCTGATGGGACAGTTTTGATGGGGGCAGTTTTGATGGGGGCAATATGATGGGGCAGTTTTGATGGGGCAATTCTGATGGGGCAGTTTTGATGGTGGCAATATGATGGGGACAATTTTGATGGGGCAATTCTAATGGGGCAGTTTTGATGGAAATATGATGGGAGCAGTTTTGATGGTGGCAATATGATGGGGCAGTTTTGATGGTGGTAATATGATCGGGCAATTCTGATGGGGCAGTTTTGATGGTGGCAATATGATGGGGCAGTTTTAATGGGGACAATTTTGATGGGGCAATTCTGATGGGGCAGTTTTGATGGCAGTATGATGGGGCAGTTTTGATGGCGGCCATTTTAGCAATTTAGCTATTCAGCAATCCCACGCATTTTCCCCAGGAAATGCATTTTCTAGTTTTTATTATTATTATTCCGTACGTTTTTTGGTTCTGCGTAACTTCTGCATACTTTCAGCTATTAAAACCATTCAACTATTAAAATGTTCGTCTCTTTTAGCTGATGTGTGCTCTTTTTCAACTTTTTTTCTACCATTTATACTTTTTAAAATATTAAGCTTTTTAACACTTTTTTTTAACATTGAAGTCAATGGGAGCATGCATGAAATCCTTAAATTCTTCTTCCGCTCCCAAAAGTGTCAGCTCCTTCATACTTTCACCTAGAGACACCAAACAAACTTTAAAATGTTCACAAAATATTCAGCTATCTGGCTATAGTTTTTCAGTTTGATATCTTTTACAGTTTTTGAGAAAAAGCTTTTTGTTTAGAGGTCATTTCAAGAAATTTTAGCCATTAATCAGAGTGTACTGTGTTTGTTTTGTTGCCATGGTTACCAAAGCTTCTGTTATACACGGGGGGGAGGTGGCTGGAGCATCTCAGCTTTGATTACAGAGCCCGGGGGAGGGGACAGACACACCATGTACTGATTTATAATAGAGGAATATGATGGGGCAGTTTTGATAGGGCAATTCTGATGGGGCAGTTTTGATGGGGCAATTATGATGGGGCAGTTTTGATGGTGGCAATATGATGGGGCAGTTTTGATGGGACAATTCTGATGGGGCAGTTTTGATGGGACAATTCTGATGGGGCAGTTTTGATAGGGCAATTCTGATGGGGCAGTTTCATGGTGGCAATATGATGGGGCAGTTTTGATGGGGCAATTCTGATGGCGCAGTTTTGATGGTGGCAATATGATGGGGCAGTTTTGATGGGGCAATTCTGATGGGGCAGTTTTGATGGGGCAATTCTGATGGGGCAGTTTTGATGGTGGCAATTCTGATGGGGCAGTTTTCATGGTGGCAATATGATGGGGCAGTTTTCATGGGGCAATTCTGATGGGGCAGTTTTGATGGTGGCAATATGATGGGGCAGTTTTGATGGGGCAATTCTGATGGGGCAGTTTTGATGGGGCAATTCTGATGGGGCAGTTTTGATGGGGCAATTCTGATTGGGCAGTTTTGATGGTGGCAATATGATGGGGCAGTTTTGATGGCAATATGATGGGGGCAGTTTTGCTGGGCGCCATTTTAGCAATTCAGCATTCCCACGCATTTTCCCCAGGAAATGCATTTTCTAGTTTATTAGTGGGAATGCTTTAGCAGTCCCACTATTGTTATTCATTTTTTTATTTATTAGTGGGACTGCTTTAGCAGTCCCACTATTGTTATTCGTTTTTTAGTGGGACTGCTTTAGCAGTCCCACTATTGTTATTCGATTTTATTTATTTTTAAACTTAATTTCAATAATTTTATTCCGTACGTTTTTCGGTAATGCGTAACTTCTGCATACTTTCAGCTATTAAAACCATTCAACTATCAAAATGTTCGTCTCTTTTAGCTGAGGTGTGCTCTTTTTCAACTTTTTTTCTACCATTTATACTTTTTAAAATATTAAGCTTTTTATCACTTTTTTTAACATTGAAGTCAATGGGAGCATGCTTGAAATCCTTAAATTTTTCTTCCGCTCCCAAAAGTTTCAGCTCCTTCATACTTTCACCTAGAGACACCAAACAAACTTTAAAATGTTCACAAAATATTCAGCTATCTGGCTATATCTTTTCAGTTTGATATCTTTTACAGTTTTTGAGAAAAAGCTTTTTGTTTAGAGGTCATTTCAAGAAATTTTAGCCATTAATCAGAGTGTACTGTGTGTGTTTTGTTGCCATGGTTACCAAAGCTTCTGTTATACACAGGGGGGGAGGTGGCTGGAGCATCTCAGCTCTGATTACAGAGCCCAGGGGGAGGGGACAAAAGCTGAAAAATCAGAACATGATTTCTAAACTGCCGCCACTCCCTCATTTTCAAGCCCACCTACACAAATCTTATATCAAAACGTTCAGCTATCCCTGCTGCCACTAAACATGTCCACGGCTAAGCCATAGTCCTGATAGTTTTCACAATATGACCATTTGTTTGCAACTCACACCGTCCATTGACATTCATTGAAACTACACTCTAGCCCCTTCAAATTTGAAGGGCAATTTCTAAACTGCGACCGTGCCTTCAATTTTAATATTTCAGAGACATACTATACATCAAAATCTAGGTCTGGGTCTTGTGATTCTCACAATATAAAGATCTTCGCTGTAGGATTTATAGTTTTTGGGAAAAAACTTTTTGTTTAGAGGTCATTTCAGGAAATTTTAGCCATTAATCAGAGTGTACTGTGTTTGTTTTGTTGCCATGGTTACCAAAGCTTCTGTTATACACAGGGGGGGAGGTGGCTGGAGCATCTCAGCTTTGATTACAGAGCCCGGGGGAGGGGACAGACACACCATGTACTGATTTATAATAGAGGAATATGATGGGGCAGCTTTGATGGGGTAATTCTGATGGGGCAGTTTTGATGGTGGCAATATGATGGGGCAGTTTTGATGGTGGCAATATGATGGGGCTGTTTTGATAGGGCAATTCTGATGGGGCAGTTTTGATGGTGGCAATATGATGGGACAGTTTTGATGGCAATATGATGGGGGCAATTTTGCTGGGGGGCGTTTTAGCAATTCAGCATTCCCACGCATTTTCCCCAGGAAATGCATTTTCTAGTTAGTGGGAATGCTTTAGCAGTCCCACTATTGTTATTCGATTTTATTTATTAGTGGGAATGCTTTAGCAGTGCCACTATTGTTATTCGATTTTATTTATTTTTAATAATTTTAATTTTATTCCGTACGTTTTTCGGTAATGCGTAACTTCTGCATACTTTCAGCTATTAAAACCATTCAACTATCAAAATGTTCGTCTCTTTTAGCTGAGGTGTGCTCTTTTTCAACTTTTTTTCTACCATTTATACTTTTTAAAATATTAAGCTTTTTATCACTTTTTTTTAACATTGAAGTCAATGGGAGCATGCTTGAAATCCTTAAATTTTTCTTCCGCTCCCAAAAGTTTCAGCTCCTTCATACTTTCACCTAGAGACACCAAACAAACTTTAAAATGTTCACAAAATATTCAGCTATCTGGCTATAGCTTTTCAGTTTGATATCTTTTACAGTTTTTGAGAAAAAGCTTTTTGTTTAGAGGTCATTTCAGGAAATTTTAGCCATTAATCAGAGTGCACTGTGTGTGTTTTGTTGCCATGGTTACCAAAGCTTCTGTTATACACAGAGGGGGGGGAGGTGGCTGGAGCATCTCAGCTTTAATTACAGAGCCCGGGGGGAGGGGACAGACACACCATGTACTGATTATAATAGAGGAATATGATGGGGCAGTTTTGATGGTGGCAATTCTGATGGGGCAGTTTTGATGGCGGTCATTTTAGCAATTTAGCTATTCAGCAATTATTTTTGAAAAAAAAAATATATTTTTGAAAAAAAAAATATATTTCTGAAAAAAAAAAATTATTTTTGAAAAAAAAAAAAATCATATTTGAAAAAAAAAATTATTTTTGAAAAAAAAAAAAATATTTTTGAAAAAAAAAATTATTTTTGAAAAAAAATATATTTTTGAAAAAAAAAAAATATTTAAAAAAAAAAATCATTTTTGAAAAAAAAAATTTTGAAAAAAAAATTTTTGAAAAAAAAAATAATTTTTGAAAAAAAATTATTTTTGAAAAAAAAAAATATTTTTGAAAAAAAAAATATTTTTGAAAAAAAAAAATATTTTTTGATGGGGCAGTTT
The DNA here is from genome assembly GCA_037952835.1 of Lithobates septentrionalis. Classification (NCBI taxonomy): domain Eukaryota; kingdom Metazoa; phylum Chordata; class Amphibia; order Anura; family Ranidae; genus Lithobates; species Lithobates septentrionalis. Next base: position 1,462,800 of record JBBDGP010000520.1, on the reverse strand, counting down.
TGATGGTGGCATATGATGGTGCAGTTTTGATGGGGCAATTCTGATGGGGCAGTTTTGATGGTGGCAATATGATGGGACAGTTTTGATGGCAATATGATGGGGGCAATTTTGCTGGGGGCCGTTTTAGCAATTCAGCATTCCCACGCATTTTCCCCAGGAAATGCATTTTCTAGTTATTTTTAATAATTTTTATTTTATTCCGTACGTTTTTCGGTAATGCGTAACTTCTGCATACTTTCAGCTATTAAAACCATTCAACTATCAAAATGTTCGTCTCTTTTAGCTGATGTGTGCTCTTTTTCAACTTTTCTTTCTACCATTTATACTTTTTAAAATATTAAGCTTTTTATCACTTTTTTTTAACATTGAAGTCAATGGGAGCATGCTTGAAATCCTTAAATTTTTCTTCCGCTCCCAAAAGTTTCAGCTCCTTCATACTTTCACCTAGAGACACCAAACAAACTTTAAAATGTTCACAAAATATTCAGCTATCTGGCTATAGCTTTTCAGTTTGATATCTTTTACAGTTTTTGAGAAAAAGCTTTTTGTTTAGAGGTCATTTCAGGAAATTTTAGCCATTAATCAGAGTGCACTGTGTGTGTTTTGTTGCCATGGTTACCAAAGCTTCTGTTATACACAGAGGGGGGGGAGGTGGCTGGAGCATCTCAGCTTTAATTACAGAGCCCGGGGGGAGGGGACAGACACACCATGTACTGATTATAATAGAGGAATATGATGGGGCAGTTTTGATGGTGGCAATTCTGATGGGGCAGTTTTGATGGCGGTCATTTTAGCAATTTAGCTATTCAGCAATTATTTTTGAAAAAAAAATATATTTTTGAAAAAAAAAATATATTTCTGAAAAAAAAAAATTATTTTTGAAAAAAAAAAAAATCATATTTGAAAAAAAAAATTATTTTTGAAAAAAAAAAAAATATTTTTGAAAAAAAAAATTATTTTTGAAAAAAAATATATTTTTGAAAAAAAAAAAATATTTAAAAAAAAAAATCATTTTTGAAAAAAAAAATTTTGAAAAAAAAATTTTTGAAAAAAAAAATTTTGAAAAAAAAATTTTTGAAAAAAAAAATAATTTTTGAAAAAAAATTATTTTTGAAAAAAAAAAATATTTTTGAAAAAAAAAATATTTTTGAAAAAAAAAAATATTTTTTGATGGGGCAGTTTTGATGGTGGCATATGATGGTGCAGTTTTGATGGGGCAATTCTGATGGGGCAGTTTTGATGGTGGCAATATGATGGGACAGTTTTGATGGCAATATGATGGGGGCAATTTTGCTGGGGGCCGTTTTAGCAATTCAGCATTCCCACGCATTTTCCCCAGGAAATGCATTTTCTAGTTATTTTTAATAATTTTTATTTTATTCCGTACGTTTTTCGGTAATGCGTAACTTCTGCATACTTTCAGCTATTAAAACCATTCAACTATCAAAATGTTCGTCTCTATTAGCTGAGGTGTGCTCTTTTTCAACTTTTTTTCTACCATTTATACTTTTTAAAATATTAAGCTTTTTATCACTTTTTTTTAACATTGAAGTCAATGGGAGCATGCTTGAGAAACTTAAAATCTTCTTCCGCTCCCAAAAGTTTCAGCTCCTTCATACTTTCACCTAGAGACGCCAAACAAACTTTAAAATGTTCACAAAATATTCAGCTATCTGGCTATATCTTTTCAGTTTGATATCTTTTACAGTTTTTGAGAAAAAGCTTTTTGTTTAGAGGTCATTTCAGGAAATTTTAGCCATTAATCAGAGTGTACTGTGTATGTTTTGTTGCCATGGTTACCAAAGCTTCTGTTATACACAGGGGGGGAGGTGGCTGGAGCATCTCAGCTTTAATTACAGAGCCCGGGGGAGGGGACAGACACACCATGTACTGATTATAATAGAGGAATATGATGGGGCAGTTTTGATGGTGGCAATTCTGATGGGGCAGTTTTGATGGCGGTCATTTTAGCAATTTAGCTATTCAGCAATTATTTTTGAAAAAAATATATATATATTTCTGAAAAAAAAAATTATTTTTGAAAAAAAATATATATATTTCTGAAAAAAAAAATTATTTTTGAAAAAAAAAAAATTATTTTTGAAAAAAAAAAAATTATTTTTGAAAAAAAAAATCATTTTTGAAAAAAAAAAATATTTTTGAAAAAAAAATTATTTTTGAAAAAAAAAAATATTTTTGAAAAAAAAAAAATATTTTTGAAAAAAAAAATATATATATTTTTGAAAAAATATATATATATTTTTGAAAAAAAAAATTTTTTGAAAAAAAAAATATTTTTGAAAAAAAAAATTATTTTTGAAAAAAAAAATATTTTTGAAAAAAAAAAAATTTTTGAAAAAAAAAAAATTTTGAAAAAAAAAATATTTTTGAAAAAAAAAATTTATTTTTGAAAAAAAAAAATTATTTTTGAAAAAAAAAAATTATTTTTGAAAAAAAAAAAAAATTTTTAAAAAAAAAAAATATTTTTTAATGGGGCAGTTTTGATGGTGGCAATATGATGGTGCAGTTTTGATGAGGCAATTCTGATGGGGCAGTTTTGATGGTGGCAATATGATGGGACAGTTTTGATAGGGCAATTCTGATGGGGCAGTTTTGATGGTGGCAATATGATGGGACAGTTTTGATGGCAATATGATGGGGGCAATTTTGCTGGGGGCCGTTTTAGCAATTCAGCATTCCCACGCATTTTCCCCAGGAAATGCATTTTCTAGTTAGTGGGAATGCTTTAGCAGTCCCACTATTGTTATTCGTTTTTTTATTAGTGGGAATGCTTTAGCAGTCCCACTATTGTTATTCGTTTTTTTATTAGTGGGAATGCTTTAGCAGTCCCACTATTGTTATTCGTTTTTTTATTATTTTTCTTATTCCGTACGTTTTTCGGTAATGCGTAACTTCTGCATACTTTCAGCTATTAAAACCATTCAACTATCAAAATGTTCGTCTCTTTTAGCTGAGGTGTGCTCTTTTTCAACTTTTTTTCTACCATTTATACTTTTTAAAATATTAAGCTTTTTATCACTTTTTTTTAACATTGAAGTCAATGGGAGCATGCTTGAAATCCTTAAATTTTTCTTCCGCTCCCAAAAGTTTCAGCTCCTTCATACTTTCACCTAGAGACACCAAACAAACTTTAAAATGTTCACAAAATATTCAGCTATCGGGCTATAGCTTTTCAATTTGATATCTTTTACAGTTTTTGAGAAAAAGCTTTTTGTTTAGAGGTCATTTCAAGAAATTTTAGCCATTAATCAGAGTGTACTGTGTGTGTTTTGTTGCCATGGTTACCAAAGCTTCTGTTATACATAGGGGGGGAGGTGGCTGGAGCATCTCAGCTCTGATTACAGAGCCCGGGGAGGGGACAAAAGCTGAAAAATCAGAACATGATTTCTAAACTGCCTCCACTCCCTCATTTTCAAGCCCACCTACACAAATCTTATATCAAAATGTTCAGCTATCCCTGCTGCCACTAAACATGTCCACGGCTAAGCCATAGTCCTGATAGTTTTCACAATATGACCATTTGTTTGCAACTCACACCGTCCATTGACATTCATTGAAACTACACTCTAGCCCCTTCAAATTTGAAGGGCAATTTCTAAACTGCGACTGTGCCTTCAATTTTAATATTTCAGAGACATACTATGTATCAAAATCTAGGTCTGAGTCTTGTGATTCTCACAATATAAAAATCTTTGCTGTAGGATGTATAGTTTTTAAAATACGGCCATTTGTTTAGAGGTCATTTCAGGAAATTTTAGCCATTAATCAGAGTGTACTGTTAGTGTTTGTTTTGTTGCCATGGTTACCAAAGCTTCTGTTATACACAGGGGGGAGGGGACAGACACACCATGTACTGATTTATAATAGAGGAATATGATGGGGCAGTTTTGATGGGGTAATTCTGATGGGGCAGTTTTGATGGTGGCAATATGATGGGGCAGTTTTGATGGTGGCAATTCTGATGGGGCAGTTTTGATGGTGGCAATATGATGGGACAGTTTTGATGGCAATATGATGGGGCAATTTTGCTGGGGGCCGTTTTAGCAATTCAGCATTCCCACGCATTTTCCCCAGGAAATGCATTTTCTAGTTTTTCTTATTATTATTCCGTACGTTTTTCGGTAATGCGTAACTTCTGCATACTTTCAGCTATTAAAACCATTCAACTATCAAAATGTTCGTCTCTTTTAGCTGAGGTGTGCTCTTTTTCAACTTTTTTTCTACCATTTATACTTTTTAAAATATTAAGCTTTTTATCACTTTTTTTTAACATTGAAGTCAATGGGAGCATGCTTGAAATCCTTAAATTTTTCTTCCGCTCCCAAAAGTTTCAGCTCCTTCATACTTTCACCTAGAGACACCAAACAAACTTTAAAATGTTCACAAAATATTCAGCTATCTGGCTATAGCTTTTCAATTTGATATCTTTTACAGTTTTTGAGAAAAAGCTTTTTGTTTAGAGGTCATTTCAAGAAATTTTAGCCATTAATCAGAGTGTACTGTGTGTGTTTTGTTGCCATGGTTACCAAAGCTTCTGTTATACACAGGGGGGAGGTGGCTGGAGTATCTCAGCTCTGATTACAGAGCCCGGGGAGGGGACAAAAGCTGAAAAATCAGAACATGATTTCTAAACTGCCTCCACTCCCTCATTTTCAAGCCCACCTACACAAATCTTATATCAAAACGTTCAGCTATCCCTGCTGCCACTAAACATGTCCACGGCTAAGCCATAGTCCTGATAGTTTTCACAATATGACCATTTGTTTGCAACTCACACCGTCCATTGACATTCATTGAAACTACACTCTAGCCCCTTCAAATTTGAAGGGCAATTTCTAAACTGCGACCGTGCCTTCAATTTTAATATTTCAGAGACATACTATGTATCAAAATCTAGGTCTGAGTCTTGTGATTCTCACAATATAAAGATCTTTGCTGTAGGATGTATAGTTTTTTAAAATACGGCCATTTGTTTAGAGGTCATTTCAGGAAATTTTAGCCATTAATCAGAGTGTACTGTTAGTGTTTGTTTTGTTGCCATGGTTACCAAAGCTTCTGTTATACACAGGGGGGAGGGGACAGACACACCATGTACTGATTTATAATAGAGGAATATGATGGGGCAGTTTTGATGGGGTAATTCTGATGGGGCAGTTTTGATGGTGGCAATATGATGGGGCAGTTTTGATGGTGGCAATTCTGATGGGGCAGTTTTGATGGTGGCAATATGATGGGACAGTTTTGATGGCAATATGATGGGGCAATTTTGCTGGGGGCCGTTTTAGCAATTCAGCATTCCCACGCATTTTCCCCAGGAAATGCATTTTCTAGTTTTTCTTATTATTATTCCGTACGTTTTTCGGTAATGCGTAACTTCTGCATACTTTCAGCTATTAAAACCATTCAACTATCAAAATGTTCGTCTCTTTTAGCTGAGGTGTGCTCTTTTTCAACTTTTTTTCTACCATTTATACTTTTTAAAACATTAAGCTTTTTATCACTTTTTTTAACATTGAAGTCAATGGGAGCATGCTTGAAATCCTTAAATTTTTCTTCCGCTCCCAAAAGTTTCAGCTCCTTCATACTTTCACCTAGAGACACCAAACAAACTTTAAAATGTTCACAAAATATTCAGCTATCTGGTTATATCTTTTCAGTTTGATATCTTTTACAGTTTTTGAGAAAAAGCTTTTTGTTTAGAGGTCATTTCAAGAAATTTTAGCCATTAATCAGAGTGTACTGTGTTTGTTTTGTTGCCATGGTTACCAAAGCTTCTGTTATACACAGGGGGGAAGGTGGCTGGAGCATCTCAGCTCTGAATACAGAGCCCGGGGGAGGGGACAGGCACACCATGTACTGATTTATAATAGAGGAATATGATGGGGCAGTTTTGATAGGGCAATTCTGATGGGGCAGTTTTGATGGGGCAATTCTGATGAGGCAGTTTTGATGTGGCAATTATGATGGGGCAGTTTTATTGGTGGCAATTATGATGGGTCAGTTTTGATGGTGGCAATATGATGGGGCAGTTTTGATGGGATAATTCTGATGGGGCAGCTTTGATGGTGGCAATATGATGGGGCAGTTTTGATGGGACAATTCTGATGGGGCAGTTTTGATGGTGGCAATTTTAATGGAGCAGTTTTAAAGGTGGCAATATGATGGGGCAGTTTTGATGGTGGCAGTTTTGATGGTGGCAATATGATGGGGCAGTTTTGATGGGGCAATTCCGATGGGGCAGTTTTGATGGTGGCAATATGATGGGGCAGTTTTAATGGGGACAATTTTAATGGAGCAGTTTTAAAGGTGGCAATATGATGGGGCAGTTTTAATGGGGGCAGTTTTGATGGTGGCAATATGATGGGGCAGTTTTGATGGGGCAATTCAGATGGGGCACTTTTGATGGTGGCAATATGATGGGGCAGTTTTAATGGGGACAATTTTGATGGGGCAATTCTGATGGGGCAGTTTTGATGGCAGTATGATAGGGCAGTTTTGATGGTGGCCATTTTAGCAATTTAGCTATTCAGCATTCCCACGCATTTTCCCCAGGAAATGCATTTTCTAGTTAGTGGGAATGCTTTAGCAGTCCCACTATTGTTATTCGATTTTATTAGTGGGAATGCTTTAGCAGTCCCACTATTGTTATTCGATTTTATTTATTTTTAAACTTAATTTTAAACTTAATTTTAATCTTAATTTTATTCCGTACGTTTTTTGGTTCTGCGTAACTTCTGCATACTTTCAGCTATTAAAACCATTCAACTATCAAAATGTTCGTCTCTTTTAGCTGATGTGTGCTCTTTTTCAACTTTTTATCTACCATTTATACTTTTTAAAATATTAAGCTTTTTATCACTTTTTTTTAACATTGAAGTCAATGGGAGCATGCTTCAGAAACTTAAAATCTTCTTCCGCTCCCAAAAGTTTCAGCTCCTTCATACTTTCACCTAGAGACACCAAACAAACTTTAAAATGTTCACAAAATATTCAGCTATCTGGCTATATCTTTTCAGTTTGATATCTTTTACAGTTTTTGAGAAAAAGCTTTTTGTTTAGAGGTCATTTCAGGAAATTTTAGCCATTAATCAGAGTGTACTGTGTTTGTTTTGTTGCCATGGTTACCAAAGCTTCTGTTATACACAGGGGGGGAGGTGGCTGGAGCATATCAGCTCTGATTACAGAGGCCGGGGGAGGGGACAGACACACCATGTACTGATTTATAATACAGGAATATGATGGGGCAGTTTTGATAGGGCAATTCTGATGGGGCAGTTTTGATGGGGCAATTATGATGGGGCAGTTTTGATGGGCAGTTTTGATAGGGCAATTCTGATGGGGCAGTTTTGATGGTGGCAATATGATGGGGCAGTTTTGATGGGACAATTCTGATGGGGCAGTTTTGATGGGCAGTTTTGATAGGGCAATTCTGATGGGGCAGTTTTGATGGTGGCAATATGATGGGGCAGTTTTGATGGGGACAATTTTAATGGAGCAGTTTTAAAGGTGGCAATATGATGGGGGCAGTTTTGATGGTGGCAATATGATGGGGCAATTCTGATGGGGCAGTTTTGATGGTGGCAATATGATGGGACAATTCTGATGAGGCAGTTTTGATGGTGGCAATATGATGGGGCAGTTTTAATGGGGACAATTTTGATGGGGCAATTCTGATGGGGCAGTTTTGATGGCAGTATGATGGGGCAGTTTTGATGGCGGCCATTTTAGCAATTTAGCTATTCAGCATTCCCACGCATTTTCCCCAGGAAATGCATTTTCTAGTTTATTTTTAAACTTAATTTTAATAATTTTTTTCCGTACGTTTTTCGGTAATGCGTAACTTCTGCATACTTTCAGCTATTAAAACCATTCAACTATCAAAATGTTCGTCTCTTTTAGCTGAGGTGTGCTCTTTTTCAACTTTTTTTCTACCATTTATACTTTTTAAAATATTAAGCTTTTTATCACTTTTTTTAACATTGAAGTCAATGGGAGCTGTCATGAGCAGGTGTGACCAGAACCGTGTGATCTGCGACAGAGGACACCAAACGTATATAAGTGAAAATATATATTTATTAAGGAAAGTGAGTAATAAATAACAACCAACTCCAATATGACACAGTGCAATAACCAACCACAGACAGAGACCCACAAATAACAACAGACAGAAAAGTGCAATAAATGGGAAATACCAGGTTCATAAACAATAGCCAGGCCAGGGTCATACACAGCAGATCAGCAGATGGACAGGGGATGTTCCAGAGACAAAAACGTAAGCCAGGCCAAGGTCATACACAGGGAAGTCATCAGATGGGGTATGGAACACAGGACAGGGAGAGGGATGGATGGGTCAGACTGCAGGCAGGGATGCAAGGTAACAGGTGGGACAGGAAAGGGTCCGAGACAGGATCAGGTTTAGGGCACAGGATCAGATAGCAAGCAGGTCAGGAGGCAATGAAGAAATCAAGGCAAACATGTGAATGTTTGCCAGGTATTTATAGGCCTGTGATTGGCCTCAAGTGACACCTGATTGTAGGAGGTACTGTCTGCTCCACACTGCCAGGATCCATCCGCTGGTGGACGCCAGTACTGCGGCCCAAAGATGATATACTATTAACAGGGAAAAGCTCTCCTGACAGTTCCAAACTGCCAGGAGACACCTGCTGGTGGACCTCAGTACTGCATGCCAAATAACAGGTCTTACCAGCGGATGGAACATTTCCTGACAGTACCCCCCCTCAAAGGAGCGGCCTCCGGACGCTCCAATTGGTTGTAATTGTCCATAGTCTATGGTATTAAGCAGAACAACAGATGGTGGCACAACAGGCAGAACAGGTGGTGGCACAACAGGCATGGGCACTTCAAGCTGGGCAGCGGGCTCATCAAGCTGGAGGGCAGTCACCGAGACATCAGGCTGGAGGGCAGCAGGCTCCGGGTCATCGAGCTGGGCAGCAGGCTCCGGGTCATCGAGCTGGGCAGCAGGCTCCGGGTCATCGAGCTGGGCAGCAGGCTCCGGGTCATCGAGCTGGGCAGCAGGCTCCGGGTCATCGAGCTGGGCAGCAGGCTCCGGGTCATCGAGCTGGGCAGCAGGGTCATCGAGCTGGGCAGCAGGCTCCGGGTCATCGAGCTGGGCAGCAGGCTCCGGGTCATCGAGCTGGGCAGCAGGCTCTGGAACATTGGGCCGAACAGCGAGCACCGTAAGGGCAGGCCGGATTACAGGCACCGGCTCAGCAAGCTGGGTAACGGACCCCGGCCCAGTGGGCTGGGTAACAGGCCCTGACTCAGCGAGCTGGACACCGGGCACCGGTTCGGCAAGCCGGATAACGGATACTGGCTTGACTGGCAAAGTGATGGACTTCGGTTTAGCAGACTGGGTAACGGGCACCAGTTCAGCAGACCGGGTAACAGGCACCGATTCAACAGGCCGAGACACGGGCACCGAAACTCCAGGCTGAAACACGGGCACCGAAACTTCAGGCTGAGACACGGGCACCGAAACCTCAGGCTGGGATACCAACATCACGACATCAGGCTGGAAGACAGATACCAGGATATCAGGCTGGAGGATGGACACATCAAACCGGAAAGCAGGCTCATCAGGCTGAACAGTGGGCACATCAGGCAGAACAGCAGGTACATCGGACTGGTCAATAGTCGCTGGAGCGTCAGACTGGAATATGGACACTGGGGTTTCGGGCTGGAAGGCAGGCATATCAGACTGGAGAGCGGGTGCGTCAGACTGCAAAGCTGGAACATCAGACTGCAAAGCTGGAACATCAGACTGCAAAGCTGGAACATCAGACTGCAAAGCTGGAACATCAGACTGCAAAGCTGGAACATCAGACTGCAAAGCTGGAACATCAGACTGCAAGGCTGGAACATCAGACTGCAAGGCTGGAACATCAGACTGCGAGGCTGGAACATCAGACTGCGAGGCTGGAACATCAGACTGCGAGGCTGGAACATCAGACTGCAAGGCTGGAACATCAGACTGCAAAGCTGGACCCTCAGACTGCAAAGCTGGACCATCAGACTGCAAAGCTGGACCATCAGACTGCAAAGCTGGAACATCAGACTGCAAAGCTGGAACATCAGACTGCAAAGCTGGAACATCAGACTGCAAGGCTGGAACATCAGACTGCAAGGCTGGAACATCAGACTGCAAGGCTGGAACATCAGACTGCAAGGCTGGAACATCAGACTGCAAAGCTGGAACATCAGACTGCAAAGCTGGAACATCAGACTGCAAGGCTGGAACATCAGACTGCAAGGCTGGAACATCAGACTGCAAGGCTGGAACATCAGACTGCAAGGCTGGAACATCAGACTGCAAGGCTGGAACATCAGACTGCAAGGCTGGAACATCAGACTGCAAGGCTGGAACATCAGACTGGACGGCTGGAACATCAGACTGCAAAGCTGGAACATCAGGCTGCAAAGCTGGAACATCAGACTGCAAGGCTGGAACATCAGACTGCAAGGCTGGAACATCAGACTGCAAGGCTGGAACATCAGACTGCAAGGCTGGAACATCAGACTGCAAAGCTGGAACATCAGACTGGAAGGCTGGAACATCAGACTGGAAGGCTGGAACATCAGACTGGAAGGCTGGAACATCAGACTGCAAAGCTGGAACATCAGGCTGCAAAGCTGGAACATCAGGCTGCAAAGCTGGAACATCAGACTGCAAGGCTGGAACATCAGACTGCAAGGCTGGAACATCAGACTGCAAGGCTGGAACATCAGACTGCAAGGCTGGAACATCAGACTGCAAGGCTGGAACATCAGACTGCAAGGCTGGAACATCAGACTGCAAAGCTGGAACATCAGACTGCAAAGCTGGAACATCAGACTGCAAAGCTGGAACATCAGACTGCAAAGCTGGAACATCAGACTGCAAGGCTGGAACATCAGACTGGAAGGCTGGAACATCAGACTGCAAATTGGGAGCAGGTTGGGTTACTGGCAGGATTGTGTGAGTGGGGAAGAACTTCCGTTTCTTCTTGGGCTTAACTACTGAAGATCTGTAGGTGAGGGGTGCAGCAGACTGGAGAGGAGGATTGGGATATGGCAGGGAAGAGGTAACAGTGGCTGGAGGAAGTTCGTGTGGGTTTGCAGGCAGCAGGGAAGAGACAGGTGGGTTGAATGCAGGATAGGTACAGGGAGCAGAGACTGGATATGAGTATTTGTTTGGCAGCAGCGTATACTGAGCTGCAACTGTGGTTGACATGGGTGATGGGGAAACATACATTTGGGTAGGCTGGTGTTTGGTGGCAGAGGTGGTTTGTTTAACTGGAGCTGCTTGCATCATGTCAGACCATGCTGAAAGTATAGGTTGTACAAACTGTGCTTTTAAACCTCCCTGTCTAACAAAAGACTGAGCAGACACAATGCACTCAGCAATCACCTGTGAGGGACAGGCTGAATAGTGCTCACAAAAATCGTCTGGATCATCTTCACAAAGCCAAACTAGTGATACAACCTGATTTATATCAAAAGGAGGAGTGAAATCATCACGGCCCTCAGGAATACAGGGCAGGGCCAGCTCAGTACATAGTTTGATCAAAGGCTGCACTTCCCCAAACAAAATATAACCCTGATCGACCAGGGAGTGAGCCAAACGTATAGTGGCAAACAACTGATCACTAGACCATCCTTTCAAAGCCTGGCGGCAATAATCACCACTTTCAGATGCCAGCAGAGAAAGATAAATAACCTCATCGGTATTCATGTTTGCAACCAACTGAATCAAAATGGTTCCCCTGTGCAGCCACTTCTGGTCAGGGATGGCCTTGATTTACTGTCATGAGCAGGTGTGACCAGAACCGTGTGATCTGCGACAGAGGACACCAAACGTATATAAGTGAAAATATATATTTATTAAGGAAAGTGAGTAATAAATAACAACCAACTCCAATATGACACAGTGCAATAACCAACCACAGACAGAGACCCACAAATAACAACAGACAGAAAAGTGCAATAAATGGGAAATACCAGGTTCATAAACAATAGCCAGGCCAGGGTCATACACAGCAGATCAGCAGATGGACAGGGGATGTTCCAGAGACAAAAACGTAAGCCAGGCCAAGGTCATACACAGGGAAGTCATCAGATGGGGTATGGAACACAGGACAGGGAGAGGGATGGATGGGTCAGACTGCAGGCAGGGATGCAAGGTAACAGGTGGGACAGGAAAGGGTCCGAGACAGGATCAGGTTTAGGGCACAGGATCAGATAGCAAGCAGGTCAGGAGGCAATGAAGAAATCAAGGCAAACATGTGAATGTTTGCCAGGTATTTATAGGCCTGTGATTGGCCTCAAGTGACACCTGATTGTAGGAGGTACTGTCTGCTCCACACTGCCAGGATCCATCCGCTGGTGGACGCCAGTACTGCGGCCCAAAGATGATATACTATTAACAGGGAAAAGCTCTCCTGACAGTTCCAAACTGCCAGGAGACACCTGCTGGTGGACCTCAGTACTGCATGCCAAATAACAGGTCTTACCAGCGGATGGAACATTTCCTGACAGGAGCATGCTTGAAATCCTTAAATTTTTCTTCCGCTCCCAAAAGTTTCAGCTCCTTCATACTTTCACCTAGAGACACCAAACAAACTTTAAAATGTTCACAAAATATTCAGCTATCTGGCTATATCTTTTCAGTTTGATATCTTTTACAGTTTTTGAGAAAAAGCTTTTTGTTTAGAGGTCATTTCAAGAAATTTTAGCCATTAATCAGAGTGTACTGTGTGTGTTTTGTTGCCATGGTTACCAAAGCTTCTGTTATACACAGGGGGGGAGGTGGCTGGAGCATCTCAGCTCTGATTACAGAGCCCGGGGGGAGGGGACAAAAGCTGAAAAATCAGAACATGATTTCTAAACTGCCGCCACTCCCTCATTTTCAAGCCCACCTACACAAATCTTATATCAAAACGTTCAGCTATCCCTGCTGTCACTAAACATGTCCACGGCTAAGCCATAGTCCTGATAGTTTTCACAATATGACCATTTGTTTGCAACTCACACCGTCCATTGACATTCATTGAAACTACACTCTAGCCCCTTCAAATTTGAAGGGCAATTTCTAAACTGCGACCGTGCCTTCAATTTTAATATTTCAGAGACATACTATACATCAAAATCTAGGTCTGGGTCTTGTGATTCTCACAATATAAAGATCTTCGCTGTAGGATTTATAGTTTTTGGGAAAAAACTTTTTGTTTAGAGGTCATTTCAGGAAATTTTAGCCATTAATCAGAGTGTACTGTGTTTGTTTTGTTGCCATGGTTACCAAAGCTTCTGTTATACACAGGGGGGGAGGTGGCTGGAGCATCTCAGCTTTGATTACAGAGCCCGGGGGAGGGGACAGACACACCATGTACTGATTTATAATAGAGGAATATGATGGGGCAGCTTTGATGGGGTAATTCTGATGGGGCAGTTTTGATGGTGGCAATATGATGGGGCAGTTTTGATGGTGGCAATATGATGGGGCTGTTTTGATAGGGCAATTCTGATGGGGCAGTTTTGATGGTGGCAATATGATGGGACAGTTTTGATGGCAATATGATGGGGGCAATTTTGCTGGGGGGCGTTTTAGCAATTCAGCATTCCCACGCATTTTCCCCAGGAAATGCATTTTCTAGTTTTTCTTATTATTATTCCGTACGTTTTTCGGTAATGCGTAACTTCTGCATACTTTCAGCTATTAAAACCATTCAACTATCAAAATGTTCATCTCTTTTAGCTGAGGTGTGCTCTTTTTCAACTTTTTTTCTACCATTTATACTTTTTAAAACATTAAGCTTTTTATCACTTTTTTAACATTGAAGTCAATGGGAGCATGCTTGAAATCCTTAAATTTTTCTTCCGCTCCCAAAAGTTTCAGCTCCTTCATACTTTCACCTAGAGACACCAAACAAACTTTAAAATGTTCACAAAATATTCAGCTATCTGGCTATATCTTTTCAGTTTGATATCTTTTACAGTTTTTGAGAAAAAGCTTTTTGTTTAGAGGTCATTTCAAGAAATTTTAGCCATTAATCAGAGTGTACTGTGTTTGTTTTGTTGCCATGGTTACCAAAGCTTCTGTTATACACAGGGGGGAAGGTGGCTGGAGCATCTCAGCTCTGAATACAGAGCCCGGGGGAGGGGACAGGCACACCATCTACTGATTTATAATAGAGGAATATGATGGGGCAGTTTTGATAGGGCAATTCTGATTGGGCAGTTTTGATGGGCCAATTCTGATGAGGCAGTTTTGATGGGGCAATTATGATGGGGCAGTTTTATTGGTGGCAATTATGATGGGTCAGTTTTGATGGTGGCAATATGATGGGGCAGTTTTGATGGGATAATTCTGATGGGGCAGTTTTGATGGTGGCAATATGATGGGGCAGTTTTGATGGGACAATTCTGATGGGGCAGTTTTGATGGTGGCAATTTTAATGGAGCAGTTTTAAAGGTGGCAATATGATGGGGCAGTTTTGATGGTGGCAGTTTTGATGGTGGCAATATGATGGGGCAGTTTTGATGGGGCAATTCCGATGGGGCAGTTTTGATGGTGGCAATATGATGGGGCAGTTTTAATGGGGACAATTTTAATGGAGCAGTTTTAAAGGTGGCAATATGATGGGGCAGTTTTAATGGGGGCAGTTTTGATGGTGGCAATATGATGGGGCAGTTTTGATGGGGCAATTCTGATGGGGCACTTTTGATGGTGGCAATATGATGGGGCAGTTTTAATGGGGACAATTTTGATGGGGCAATTCTGATGGGGCAGTTTTGATGGCAGTATGATAGGGCAGTTTTGATGGTGGCCATTTTAGCAATTTAGCTATTCAGCATTCCCACGCATTTTCCCCAGGAAATGCATTTTCTAGTTAGTGGGAATGCTTTAGCAGTCCCACTATTGTTATTCGATTTTATTAGTGGGAATGCTTTAGCAGTCCCACTATTGTTATTCGATTTTATTTATTTTTAAACTTAATTTTAAACTTAATTTTAATCTTAATTTTATTCCGTACGTTTTTTGGTTCTGCGTAACTTCTGCATACTTTCAGCTATTAAAACCATTCAACTATCAAAATGTTCGTCTCTTTTAGCTGATGTGTGCTCTTTTTCAACTTTTTATCTACCATTTATACTTTTTAAAATATTAAGCTTTTTATCACTTTTTTTTAACATTGAAGTCAATGGGAGCATGCTTCAGAAACTTAAAATCTTCTTCCGCTCCCAAAAGTTTCAGCTCCTTCATACTTTGACCTAGAGACACCAAACAAACTTTAAAATGTTCACAAAATATTCAGCTATCTGGCTATATCTTTTCAGTTTGATATCTTTTACAGTTTTTGAGAAAAAGCTTTTTGTTTAGAGGTCATTTCAGGAAATTTTAGCCATTAATCAGAGTGTACTGTGTTTGTTTTGTTGCCATGGTTACCAAAGCTTCTGTTATACACAGGGGGGGAGGTGGCTGGAGCATATCAGCTCTGATTACAGAGGCCGGGGGAGGGGACAGACACACCATGTACTGATTTATAATACAGGAATATGATGGGGCAGTTTTGATAGGGCAATTCTGATGGGGCAGTTTTGATGGGGCAATTATGATGGGGCAGTTTTATTGGTGGCAATTATGATGGGTCAGTTTTGATGGTGGCAATATGATGGGGCAGTTTTGATGGGACAATTCTGATGGAGCAGTTTTGATGGTGGCAATATGATGGGCAGTTTTGATAGGGCAATTCTGATGGGGCAGTTTTGATGGTGGCAATATGATGGGACAGTTTTGATGGGGACAATTTTAATGGAGCAGTTTTAAAGGTGGCAATATGATGGGGCAGTTTTGATGGGGACAATTTTAATGGAGCAGTTTTAAAGGTGGCAATATGATGGGGGCAGTTTTGATGGTGGCAATATGATGGGGCAATTCTGATGGGGCAGTTTTGATGGTGGCAATATGATGGGGCAATTCTGATGGGGCAGTTTTGATGGTGGCAATATGATGGGGCAGTTTTAATGGGGACAATTTTGATGGGGCAATTCTGATGGGGCAGTTTTGATGGCGGCCATTTTAGCAATTTAGCTATTCAGCATTCCCACGCATTTTCCCCGGGAAATGCATTTTCTAGTTTATTTTTAAACTTAATTTTAATAATTTTATTCCGTACGTTTTTCGGTAATGCGTAACTTCTGCATACTTTCAGCTATTAAAACCATTCAACTATCAAAATGTTTGTCTCTTTTAGCTGAGGTGTGCTCTTTTTCAACTTTTTTTGTACCATTTATACTTTTTAAAATATTAAGCTTTTTATCACTTTTTTTTAACATTGAAGTCAATGGGAGCATGCTTGAAATCCTTAAATTCTTCTTCCGTTCCCAAAAGTTTCAGCTCCTTCATACTTTCACCTAGAGACACCAAACAAACTTTAAAATGTTCACAAAATATTCAGCTATCTGGCTATATCTTTTCAGTTTGATATCTTTTACAGTTTTTGAGAAAAAGCTTTTTGTTTAGAGGTCATTTCAAGAAATTTTAGCCATTAATCAGAGTGTACTGTGTTTGTTTTGTTGCCATGGTTACCAAAGCTTCTGTTATACACAGGGGGGAGGTGGCTGGAGCATCTCAGCTTTGAATACAGAGCCCGGGGGAGGGGACAGACACACCATGTCCTGATTTATTATGGAGGAATATGATGGGGCAATTTTGATGGGGCAGTTTTGATGGGGCAATTCTGATGGGGCAGTTTTGATGGTGGCAATATGATGGGGCAGTTTTGATGGGGACAATTTTTATGGAGCAGTTTTAAAGGTGGCAATATGATGGGGCAGTTTTGATGGGGGCAGTTTTGATGGTGGCAATATGATGGGGGCAGTTTTGATGGGGCAATTCTGATGGGGCAGTTTTGATGGTGGCAATATGACGGGGCAGTTTTGATGGGGCAATTCTGATGGGGCAGTTTTGATGGTGGCAATTCTGATGGGGCAGTTTTGATGGTGGCAATATGATGGGGCAGTTTTAATGGGGCAATATGATGGGGCAGTTTTGATGGGGCAATTCTGATGGTGGCAGTTTTGATGGGGACAATTTTGATGGGACAATTCTGATGGGGCAGTTTTGATGGCAGTATGATGGGGCAGTTTTGATGGCGGCCGTTTTAGCAATTTAGCTATTCAGCAATTATTTTTGAAAAAAAAAAAATATTTTTGAAAAAAAAAAAAAATCATTTTTGAAAAAAAATATATATATTTTTGAAAAAAAAAAATAATTTTTGAAAAAAAAAAATTTTTGAAAAAAAAAAAATATTTTTGAAAAAAAAAAAATATTTTTGAAAAAAAAAAATTATTTTTGAAAAAAAAAATTATTTTTGAAAAAAAAAATTACTTTTTGAAAAAAAAAATTACTTTTGAAAAAAAAATACTTTTAGTTTTGATGGGGCAATTCTGATGGGGCAGTTTTGATGGGGACAATTTTGATGGGGCAATTCTAATGGGGCAGTTTTGATGGCAATATGATGGGGGCAGTTTTGATGGTGGCAATATGATGGGGCAGTTTTGATGGTGGTAATATGATGGGACAATTTTGATGGAGCAATTCTGATGTGGCAGTTTTGATGGTGGCAATATGATGGGGCAGTTTTAATGGGGACAATTTTGATGGGGCAATTCTGATGGGGCAGTTTTGATGGCAGTATGATGGGGCAGTTTTGATGGCGGCTGTTTTAGCAATTTAGCTATTCAGCATTCCCACGCATTTTCCCCAGGAAATGCATTTTCTAGTTTTTAATTTTAATTTTAATTTTATTCCGTACGTTTTTTGGTAATGCGTAACTTCTGCATACTTTCAGCTATTAAAACCATTCAACTATCAAAATGTTTGTCTCTTTTAGCTGATGTGTGTTCTTTTTCAAGTTTTTTTCTACCATTTATACTTTTTAAAATATTAAGCTTTTTATCACTTTTTTAAACATTGAAGTCAATGGGAGCATGCTTCAGAAACTTAAAATCTTCTTCTGCTCCCAAAAGTTTCAGCTCCTTCATACTTTCACCTACAGACGCCAAACAAGCTTTAAAATGTTCACAAAATATTCAGCTATCTGGCTATATCTTTTCAGTTTGATATCTTTTACAGTTTTTGAGAAAAAGCTTTTTGTTTAGAGGTAATTTCAGGAAATTTTAGCCATTAATCAGAGTGTACTGTGTTTGTTTTGTTGCCATGGTTACCAAAGCTTCTGTTATACACAGGGGGGGAGGTGGCTGGAGCATCTCAGCTCTGATTACAGAGCCCGGGGGATGGGACAGACACACCATGTACTGATTTATAATAGAGGAATATGATGGGGCAGTTTTGATGGGGTAATTCTGATGGGGCAGTTTTGATGGTGGCAATATGATGGGGCAGTTTTGATGGGGCAATTCTGATGGGGCAGTTTTGATGGTGGCAATATGATGGGGCAGTTTTGATGGGGACAATTTTTATGGAGCAGTTTTAAAGGTGGCAATATGATGGGGCAGTTTTGATGGGGGCAGTTTTGATGGTGGCAATATGATGGGGCAGTTTTAATGGGGTCAATTTTGATGGGGCAGTTTTGATGGCAGTATGATGGGGCAGTTTTGATGGCGGTCGTTTTAGCAATTTAGCTATTCAGCAATTATTTTTGAAAAAAAAAAAAATATTTTTGATAAAAAATATATTTTTGAAAAAAAAAATCATTTTTGAAAAAAAAAAAATCATTTTTGAAAAAAAAAAATATTTTTGAAAAATAAAAAATATTTTTGAAAAAAAAAAAAAATTTTTTGAAAAAAAAATTACTTTTAGTTTTGATGGGGCAATTCTGATGGGGCAGTTTTGATGGGGACAATTTTGATGGGGCAATTCTAATGGGGCAGTTTTGATGGCAATATGATGGGGGCAGTTTTGATGGTGGCAATATGATGGGGCAGTTTTGATGGTGGTAATATGATGGGGCAATTCTGATGGGGCAGTTTTGATGGTGGCAATATGATGGGGCAGTTTTGATGGGGCAATTCTGATGGTGGCAATATGATGGGACAATTTTGATGGAGCAATTCTGATAGGGCAGTTTTGATGGTGGCGATATGATGGGGCAGTTTTAATGGGGACAATTTTGATGGGGCAATTCTGATGGGGCAGTTTTGATGGCGGCCGTTTTAGCAATTTAGCTATTCAGCATTCCCACGCATTTTCCCCAGGAAATGCATTTTCTAGTTTTTCTTCTTCTTATTCTTCTTATTCCGTACGTTTTTTGTCTCTGCGTAACTTCTGCATACTTTCAGCTATTAAAACCATTCAACTATTAAAATGTTCGTCTCTTTTAGCTGATGTGTGCTCTTTTTCAACTTTTTTTCTACCATTTATACTTTTTAAAATATTAAGGTTTTTAACACTTTTTTTTAACATTGAAGTCAATGGGAGCATGCTTGAAATCCTTAAATTCTTCTTCCGCTCCCAAAAGTTTTAGCTCCTTCATACTTTCACCTACAGACGCCAAACAAACTTTAAAATGTTCACAAAATATTCAGCTATCTGGCTATATCTTTTCATTTGATATCTTTTACAGTTTTTGAGAAAAAGCTTTTTGTTTAGAGGTCATTTCAGGAAATTTTAGCCATTAATCAGAGTGTACTGTGTTTGTTTTGTTGCCATGGTTACCAAAGCTTCTGTTATACACAGGGGGGGAGGACAAGATAACATGACAATGTAATAATGCCTATAAAGGTCCACCAAACTAAAAAAGTTTACTAAGTGAACCAATGCGCATATATATATGTATATACATGCACTAGACACATGATTATTTTTACTATTCGCATTATTCAACTTCTCCCATTGTGTACATCCATAACCTTGGGATGAAGACCATGATAAATACTAAAACAATATTAAACAATAGCAAAGTACAAAGTAACAACACTAATTTTCAAATCATAAATGCTAAATAATCTCAAAGGAAAACTTGTGTATAAATGATGATAAACAAAATTTGTAAAAATGTAAAACATGCTGAAACCATACAAAATCGCAAAATCGCAAAATAACATATACAAGAAATTGATGTGAAAATACCAATAATCCTATTCCCAGCACTATCAATTATGTCTTGGTAACTGCATATATATACACATACACATCATCCTGAAATATATAAACCTAATTACATTTGAAAATTGTGTAAATAAAACCTTGATATTCGTTTAAAAATGATTATGTATAAATCATTATTCCCACATAAATCCATGCACTCAAGAAGAACGCAAGCCCCATTCAACGACGTCTGGAATCCATTCATATTGGAAACATAAACAAAAAATATATCTCAAATTTGCAACAAACGGCCAAGAAAAAAAGAGAAGAAAAAGACAGAAAATTGTCATCCAATGGGGAAGCATTTAAATGGTGCATGGAAAAGGTGGGAAAATAGAGAGGGACCCTAAAGGAGTTACGTTAACATTTTTTTTAATAGACTAGCTATGTGTGCTAAATAACGTAAACTTCAAACGTCCAAAATTTATAGAGATCTATAAATATTACTTGCATGGCTATGCAAGGAACAGTAAACAAAGAGCAATGATCTCGTTGTACCTGTAACTGCTATGGGAAAGGTGGTCACGCTACTGATTTTCTCAGTTGAATCTCAAAGAACCCTAGAAAATCAACAGATATTGTGTGGGTAGATGTGTAGGAGACATAGTCTCTCTATACTTGGTGCAATAACATGATTAAGATGATAATTTTGTTACAAAAGCTATAATTTAAACTTCCAGGCTCTAAGTAGATCACAAACAGCAATGGATCACCAAATATATAAAAAATCGCAAAAAAAATCACAAAAAACGCACAAATCGCAAAAAGTCGCAGAATCACAAAATATCGCAAAAAGTCACAAAAAATCAAAAAACATTGAAAAAAATAAAAAAAAACATGGAAAAATACACAAAATTTATAGCAAATCGGAAGAACAAAAAACAAAAAAATCGAAGTGAAAGATGGCCACTGACAAATATAAACCAGGGAGCATTACGTCATATACTAAATAAATTTAGGCTAAGGTATCACGATAGCCACACATGTATGTGAGATATTGGGGATACACATGGGCATAACACGGTGCATATCTATTGATAAAAGTGGGACACGTCCCATTCAAAATTGAGGCCGGTGGGACGTCTAGTATTTAGATTAAAAATCCACCGAACCTCTTGTTTGCACAATATGCCAAATTTGTCCCCACCTCTAGGAGGTTTAACAATTTTTTCAATGCCTTGAATGGTGAGGCTGGAAGTATCCTTGAAATGAATATCAACCCAATGGCGAGCAATGTTAGTGGCATGTTCCTTCTCTATGTCATAGAGGTGATCGTAAAGACGATCCCTCAGTCTGCGAGTGGTCCTGCCAACATATTGAATAGAGCAAATGGTACATGTGATGACATAAACTATGTAACGCGTGTTGCAATTGATGAAGGACTGTATTTTATATGATTTGCCTGTTGAAGTAGATGTGACAGTGTCACCCCCTTTTATGAAGGGACAATATGTGCAAGACCGACCACCGCATCTGTATGTTCCCTTAAACTGCAGCCAAGGAGCAGTTTGTTTTTTGCTAATGTAAAGGCTAGGGGACAAAAGTCCACCTAAAGAAGGTGCTTTCCTTGATACCGTACGTATGCCTTTATTTAAAATTTGAGAATAGATATGATCGTTAGACAACACCGGCAGATATTTGGTAACTATTTTCTTTATTTTATGAAATTCAGCACTGTACGGAGTGGAAAATGTTGGAACAAAATGGGATTTTTCTGATCTATTCCGTCTACTGTGGTTACTGGGTTTGTCCATTAGCAAATTGGCCCGAGGTGTTTTATTTGCAATGGACAAAGCCCTATTGATAGCTGACCTGGGGTAACCCCTAGCTTCAAATCTAGCTGACATATGTATGGCCTCCTGTTCAAAATCTATTTGTCTAGTGTATAGTCTTTTCAGCTTTAGAAATTGGCCCACTGGAATACTTTTGATGGTATGGGTCGGATGGCTAGAGTCTGCACGTAGAAGAGTATTACCCGCAGTGGGCTTTCTATAGAGATTTGAAATTATTTCATTGTTGTCTCCTGTGAGCTTAACATCTAGAAACTCTATAGACTTTGGTTCATGTTGTCCTGTAAATTTTAAATTTAAAGCATTATCATTCATATACTCCAACCATTGTTCTAAAAAGATGTGCGGCTCAGAGACAATGACAGCAGGTCTATATATCGACAATAGAATGCAGTGTCTTTTCGACGGGGACTTTCAGGTCCAAAAATGCGGGACCTCTCCCACCATCCCATATACAAATTGGCCAGGGATGGTGAGAACTTAGCTCCCATAGAGGCCCCGCACTTTTGGAGGTAAAAGTCCCTGTCGAACATAAAAAAGTTATGTGTAAGGAGATATTCCAAGCACATGATAATGAACTCCTGTGAAGCCAGAGAGAAGTTTCCTGATCTCTTTAAGAAGAAGGATACCGCCTGTAGACCCAGAGCATGTGGAATTGAAGAGTACAGGTTGGAAACATCACATGTTATCCAACTGTAATTTTCATTCCATGTTAAACTATTAAGTTTAAATAAAAGTTGTTTGGTGTCATGGAGGTGACCTGGCAGCTCCACTACCAATGGTTGCAGTTGCTGGTCCACCCAATGACCCAATCTCTCATTTAGTGAGTCTATGCCTGCCACGATCGGTCTCCCTGTGAGGGGAGTTAACCCTTTGTGTAGTTTAGGGAGGTGGTGGAAAATTGGCATAACAGGAAACATAGGTATAAACATCTCCTTCTCTTTTTGTGTGAATAGACCCATTCGGACGGCTCGATCCAACAATGAGGAGAGCTCTGCCCTAAATGACTCAGTAGGGTCACCCCTTAATTTGCAATAGGTAGTGGTGTCCGATAGTTGTCGCATGGCCTCATCTCTGTATGTAGCCGCATTCATGACAACCACCGAACCCCCCTTGTCTGCACTTTTGATAACTATACTGTCATCTTTGCGTAAATTTTCAATAGACATTTTCTCATCAACAGATAAATTATCAACTGATTTTTTTGAGATATTCCGTGCCAACAAGGTCAAATCCCTTTCAACCAGAGTCTGATATGTGTCCATGTCTTTGCCTCTAGAACTCACAGGATAAAAATCAGATTTCATCTTAAATGATACTGAACTGCAACAAACATCAATGTCACCCATATTAATATCTGATTCAACAACCAAGTCAGTGAGGTCCATTAAGGCGCACACATCTTTGAAAGACTGAGGAGAAGAAGAGGTAGACTCACCGATTGATGACTGGTCTGTTGGCAGGGGAATATCTGAATCTTCTGTTTCAGAAAAATAGTGTTTCTGTAGTGTTAATGTCCGAGCCAGTTTATTCACATCCAGAATTGTTCCAAATAAATTGAAATGGTTAGAGGGGCAGAAGTTTAAACCCCTTGAAAGCAATGTAATGTCTGTGGCCGATAGCGGTCTTTCAGATAAATTTACCACATTGAAACTCTGGGTTATTTCCGTCCTCGCAGCTGATAGCGACTCTCGCTTATTTTTTCGGTGTCTTTGACCTCCCCTCCTCGTTTTCCTTTTTTTCTTCTGAATCTCTTGTTTTGTCCCATCCCGCCCGAGTTTAAAGACGATGTTTTATCTGTGTGTGTATAACCAGTAACTGAATTGGTATCTGGGGATGAATCCGATCCTGTCAGTGCCATAGTATCATAGGCTGGTTCTCCCTCGGTGTCTGAAAAGCTCACCCGTTTTTTAGACGAGGATCTCCGCCGACGACCTGGATGGAATATTGGTTTCTTCCATATATAAACTTTGTCCGTGTCATAATCGATTTGGTCTCTGATGCGTTTTTCTTTTTTGGTAGCAATGATACTCCTTTCCAATTTGTCCAATCTTTTATTAAGCTGGCCATCGAGATCTGAAAAGCCGGGTCTGTTTTGTTGTTCTGTAAGCTCTTTTTGAATTAGGACCATTTCACCTTGTATGCGATCCAGCTCTTTTTTCTTGGAGTCGATAATAATTTTCATTAATTTAAAAGAGCATGTGGAAAGGGTGTTGGTCCATTCTAATTTGGATTCCTCATCGGAAAATTCAAATGTAGGGAATTTCTTAATACGAAGTCCTCGAGGTATTTGCTCCAACGTTAGATATTCAGTAAGAGAGTTAACATCCCAAAAGGCTTTGATTTCTTTGGCCATTAACCCTTCCAATCTTCTAAAAGTCCTTTTTAAAGTCAGGTCGCTAGTGTCTGTATTTTGCGATAGACTGATTCGCTGACTAGATCGGAGTGGGTTGTCAGATGGAGCCATCAGGGTCCGACTAAAACCTGTATCCATATCAGAAGGGACTGCTGTAGATTCAGATTCAGATAAAACAGATGTCATATCCATAGGGTAGTTGATGGTGCCGAGGCACTCTTGCTTCAAAGACTGGGTGTGAAAGAATGGAGAGCTGAGCAGGCAAGTAGAGAAAAGGCAAAGTCCAGATGAAAATCATAAGCAAAAGATTGCCGCTCCAATCTCTCAAATCCGTATCAAGACACCCGCCCTAATGGAACTCACAGGTGCTGGCTCTGCACAAGCTTGAGGAAAGAGAAAAATATCCTGGACGGCCGCACACCATAGAAGACATCTTTATTGATATGAAGAAATAAAATTCAAATGCAGTCAGGGAGGAACAGGAAAGACAGCTAACATGTTTCACGCCCCATCATGGCGCTTATTCATACCTGAATGATTAAAGTTTGATCATGGGTATATATAGGGACTTTAGGTTTTGATAGCCAATCCAGAAATGGTCTCAAATAGAGACCTGCCCACATAATCAAACTCTAGACCGACACCCAAGAGATAGGAGACACCTGGGATGTGAAGTTGAATTTTGAATCAAAATTTGAAGACAAGATAACATGACAATGTAATAATGCCTATAGGCGGGAGGGAGGAGTCTGTTAATGGCGCTGATTGCGAGGGCGCCGTAAGATGCTGGACGCCTGGCTCCACGAGCCCTCTCCGATGCAGCAGACTGTGCGGTGTAGCTTGTCAGCCTGAACATCGGCCGCTGCCGTTGACCCCCCCCTCCCCCCTAGGACACGGGATACCCCACCAGGAACGAGGTGAGAAGTTTCCTTAATACAAGCTCAGGAACGGGGAAGTGACTACGAAAAACGGAGCATAGAAGGGTATATGAGACGTGCTGAAGCGGCTCCTCCTCCCCTCTCTCTCCTTTGTGGAGAGACGCTTGGATCGGCTGCTAGCAGGAGAAGGTGAGGGAGAGCGCAGCAGTGGGGGAATGAGCGGTGAGACACGGAGAGCAAAGGAGGTTCTCGGCTGCAGATGTCTGTGTGTTCCACCTGTGTGTGACCCCCCTCCCCGTGCTGCCGAACGGACTACACATAGCGGAGAGAGAGAGGGGAGAAACTAACTGACTGACACTAGAAGAAACTGATCCCTGCTCACCCGTCAGATAAGTACCATACTTCATATAAATAGAAATATATGTACCCTCTACTTGCCTCTATTTGACAAAACTTAAGCCTAAAAGAATTATATGTCTACGGGAGAGGAGGAAGAGGGATTCAGGAGCTTGCCTTCCCGTGCCACCGTTAAAGAACTTTTTTTTTGTGTTTGTTTTCCGTTTGTTGTTTGTTTTTTCTCTTCTTCATAAACACACAAAATATAAGATTTTGGAAGGGGAGGAAGAGGAAAAGGGGCGAAGAGGGGCAGAGACAATACACATAAAGAAAAGTATTAACATCAACATAACCTTGTAAACGGAGGAAATACAACCTCGTTCACCCTTATGGGTTAACTAACCTGACCTAATTGCTTGACAAACTCCTGCACTCTGCATAGGGGCAGCTGAAACACAAATCTTCTTTTCTGGAAGGCTGCTCATGTGATCCACACTTACTATTGTAACGGCCTACTGCTAGAACCCAGTTAAAAAATATAACTCCATCTAGAAAAAGCTGACTCATAAGCCTGTATGTATGAGAGGTAAAATCTGATTTAAAGTCTCCAATCTCTAACACGGTGGACAATACTGCAAAAGTCAGCCTAAATAAGAACAAATAAATAAAGAACTGAGTCAATCTCGGGGGGAAAAACACTACTAAAAGCCTGTGATATATATCTAAAAACACCTAGAAGCAGCATATTATACCCTAGAGTATAAGGCGGTGCTTTTTCCTTATTTTTTTTTATTTTTTTATCTCTCCCCCTCCCTTGGTTCCTCTTTCTCCATGAGGGGCAAAAGTGGTAGAGGTGGAGGAGCGATGGCAAAATCCCCGCGGCTAAGTATCAGTCCCAGATCAGGCCCGATGAATAGATATGTAACACAAGGAAGGGAAGAGGATGGGGCTACCATCGCAGGGGGAAAACAACAAAGTAACAAGGGGAGACAACTGGAAATCAGGGAAAAGAAGGAAAAAAAGAGCCAGGATAAAACAAATATGGACAATAGTTCAATCCCAGAAATTAGACCAGAACAAGAAGAACAAGAAGTGGAAACACAGAATCCCCCCGGTACAGCAGGTGATCAGATAAAGGCTCAATTACCAACAATGTCAGATATGGAAAGAATGTTTGCAGCTTTAGAAAACTCATTAAAATCAGAAATGACAAAAATGCATAAAGACATGGGACACCTGCTAGCAAGAGTGGAGGAAGTGGAAAAAAAAGCAGATGCCCACTCAAGAAGAATAAAAGAATTGAAGGGAGAGATCAAAATTCTAAAACAAGAACAACAAGAACAGGCATACAGATTGGAGAATCAGGAAAACAAGGAAAAGAGGAAAAACATAAGAATTCGCGGTCTCCCGAAATCGCTACAAACGGAAACAGAAGACCTAATAGATATAATAGGGCGAGTTCTACCTCTGACCAGTGCAGGCGAAATAAAGACGGATTTAAAGTTAGTAGGAGTATATAGACTGAGAAAACCAGTGGGCCTGGCAAGCGATATTCCGAGAGACATCCTAGTGCGTTTTGACAGTCTGGAGAGCAAAAGTCAATTCTGGAAAAATATAAAGGGGAAGCCTCCAATAGTATACGAAGGAAAGGAAATCCAGATTTTCCAGGATCTTTCACAAGAGACCCTGAGGAGAAGAAGAATGTTAAAACCACTGCTAAAAAGTTTACAGGAAAATGGACTTCAATACAATTGGGGGTTCCCAGCATGCTTATTAGCAAAAAGAAAAACTGAGATTTCTAGAAGATATCCAAGACTTCTGTAGAACTCTAGATATCCCTCCACCCAAAATTCCAGAAGAAACAATCAGGAGAGCAGATAAACATGGGGGAGAGGAAGCTCAATGGCAATTGGTATCAAGGAAATAGACCGGGGGCTTAGGGGGGAGGGGCAGATGTGGTACGTCGGCAAGCTTAACTAAGATGAGAAAAGGTGTAGGAAGCAACGGGGGGGGGGGGTGGCGGTGAGGAGAGGCCCGGAGTCGGCGACGCCCTCGGCAACACCCACCCTCTTCATATAAGAGGGAGTGGCTTGAGGCGCTATACAGATTTCCACCTCAGGTAAAGGAGTAGGTGTAAGAAACCTTAAGATTATTGACTACCTACTCATGACCTATAGGTCCAAGGTTTTTTGGGTTGGGAGGGGTGGGGGGGGGTGGGTGTAAGGGAGAGGGGGGGGTGGAAACAGGGATTGGAGATGGGTTATTGATCGAGAGGGTGGATAAAGTAAAGGGTAGGGGGGCTAGGGGTAGGCTGAAAATCGCCTTACTAGAAAAAACACTGGTGTTCTACCGATCTTTGGGCAAGGAGTGCCAGGTAATTAAAAATGATTATGGCAGGATCAAACAAAGTTAAAATTCTAACATATAACGTCCGAGGCTTGAATTCACCACAAAAAAGACGGTTAATCCTAAGAGAATTGGAAAAATTAGAAGCTGACATAATTTTCTTACAGGAAACACACATAACGCAGGATTCAAACGTGAAAATATTCTCAAAGAATATCCCTATATGGTACTATGGAGACTCTCCAATTAAGAGATCAAAAGGGGTCGCAATAGGCTTTGGGAAAAAGACTGGTTTTACCGTCGAAAAAATAAAAGCTGATCCAGAAGGACGTTTCCTTTTCCTCACAGGGACTGTTCAGGGCATAAAGTACACGTTAGCAAATATTTACTGTCCCAACAAAAATCCTAAAAAATTCCTGGCGGAGAAACTAACAGCCCTATCGGAATTCAAACAAGGCAAGCTGATAGTAGCAGGCGATTTGAATTTCGTTATGGATCATAGCCAAGACTCTACATCCACAGCTCCAGACAGAGACAGAAGTCAAACGAAGAAAATTAAAAAAAAAACTATATGATTTACAATTAATAGATGTATGGAGAGCATGGCACCCAGGTGAAAAAGATTATACATATTTCTCGACAGTACACAAAACATATACCAGACTGGATTATATTTTTTTGGAACACAGATTTTTAGAAGATGTAGTAGAGATAGAAATTGAAACCACAGTAATATCGGACCATTCCCCAGTAGGCATGCAGATAAACCTACAGGGTGAGTCTATAGTAAGAAACACCTGGTGACTCAATGAAAAGCTTTTGGAGGACAAAGATACCGAAAAAACCATAAAGGAAGAGATTGAAGAATACTTCCGGAAAAATGATACTCCTGATCTCCCAAGAGCATTCTTATGGGAGGCACACAAATCGGTAATAAGGGGTAAGCTAATAGCTATAGGAGCAAATAAAAAAAGAGAAAACGGAAAGAACATCTCGAAACTTCGAAATGAAATCCAAAATCTGGAACAAAGACATAAAAAGGAAACAAAAAAAGAAATACATCAGGCTCTATTAGCAAAAAGAGAAAAATTAAAGGAACTGTTGGAAGAGGATGACAGAAAAGAAATCAATAGAATTGTAAGCGAGAAGTTCAGGTTGGGCAATAAAGCAGGAAAATACTTGGCGAACGTTCTAAGAAAAAAAAAGAACTTAAACTATATAGAGAAGATAAAAAATGAAAAAGGTGAAATAAAGAACAAAACTACTGAAATAGCACAAGTATTTGCACAATATTATAGCTCCCTGTACTCAATAAAAAAAACAAGAAACAACGCAACAATTGGATAGGAGAAAGAAACAGATCCTAACGTATATAGAAAAAGCAAGCTTGCCAAAAGTGGACCCAGAAGCGCTGATGGATTTAGAAAGAGAGATAACGCAAGAAGAAATTAAGATGGCACTAAAAGAAACTCCTACTGGTAGTAGTCCGGGGCCAGATGGCTTTACGATCAGATATTATAAACAGTTTCAAGACCAACTGATCCCCAGACTATGCGAATATTTAAACAAAATAGGAGAAGTCGAAGACATCAGAAAGGAGTCACTGTCAGCACACATCACCATAATACTGAAAGAAGGAAAAGACAAGGTCAACTGTTCAAGCTACAGACCCATAGCTCTATTGAATACAGACACAAAGTTGTATGCAAAAATACTTGCCACCAGAATAAAAAATTTGATGCCAATATGGATAAATCCGGACCAGACTGGATTCGTCCCTGGAAGAGAAGGAAGGGATAATAGCATAAAAACAATTTTGATGCTAAGAAAGAAAAATCCTAATATCTCCCCAGATCTACTCCTGTCTATAGATGCTGAAAAAGCATTCGACAGGGTAGACTGGGGATTTATGATGACCACCTTACAACATCTTGGTCTGGGCCCCAGAATAATGAAGTGGATTACGAATCTCTACAAAGGACCCACGGCGTGTGTAAATGTAAATGGCAAACTATCACCGGTATTTGAAATGTTCAATGGAACACGGCAGGGATGCCCACTATCGCCCCTCCTATATGTGCTATCTCTGGAACCGTTTCTTAGTACTTTGCGAAACAACCGGGAGATAGAGGGGGTGAGATTGGGCGAAAAAGAACATAAAATCGCGGCATACGCCGACGACATTCTCGTATACGTCAATAAGCCTAAAGAAACTCTCTCAAATCTCTTGAAGGAAATTGATAAGTATGGAGAACTAGCAAATTTCAAAATCAATCCGGTAAAAACAGAAATATTGAACCTGAAAATTAAAAAAAAAAAAAGAGATTTTGTCCCTTCAAAAAGAATTCCCATTCACCTGGGTAAATGGGGAGCTTTCCTACCTAGGAATTAAATTAACAGCATCTGTTAACAAAATCTATTCTGCAAATTTTATCCCACTATTAAATGAGATATCGACAGAAACAAAGAAGGTCAACTCACAAGCACTTTCGTGGATTGGCAGAATCAACATGATCAAAATGGCAATACTACCAAAGATCTTATATAAACTCCAAATGTTACCAATAACGGTCCCACAGAGTTTCTTCAAAGTCATACAAAAAATAACAAAATTTATATGGCAAAATAAAAAGCCAAGATTAAAAATGGCACTAATCTCGAGGAAGAGACAACACGGGGGATTAACAGTACCTGATATTTTAAGATACTATAAAGCTGTTAATATAGCACGGATGATAGAATGGACAAAAGATAATAAGGAAAAAAAATGGATAGAAATGGAAAACACGTTAAGCAAAACTACGCTTCACAAAAATATTTGGATATCAAACAAACATAGAGTATTAGACTCCAACACACACGAGGTGACTAAAAATGTATTCAGAATATGGGATGCACTACACCGTAAATACAGATTGACACATAATTCACCATTAATACCCCTCACGGGAACAAAATTTTTTCCACCGGGCGAAGAAATTTTCCGTAGATTTAAAATAAAAAACCCACTAATTAAAGACATCACGAGGAAAGGGAAGCTGGAATCTGCACAAAAACTGGAAACTAAACTTGGGGGGAAACTAAGAAACTGGGAGTACCTACAACTAAATCACTTAATTAACACATCACCACACCCGTTTAGGGATGGAGAAAAACTCGACAGACTGGAGAAGCTCTGTATAACACCTATGCCATTGAAAGGAG
The DNA here is from genome assembly GCA_037952835.1 of Lithobates septentrionalis. Lineage (NCBI taxonomy): Eukaryota > Metazoa > Chordata > Amphibia > Anura > Ranidae > Lithobates > Lithobates septentrionalis. The sequence continues at coordinate 1,431,762 of JBBDGP010000520.1, read as the reverse complement.
GTATTTCGAAAGTATATGATTTCCTGACAGACTTAGAAGGAAAAGATAGGCCACCCTTCATTGATAAGTGGGAAAAAGAATTAAACATAAAACTAGATGATCAACAGGTGAAGAATATGATTGCAGGAGGATTCAACCAAGCCTGGGACATTAAAACTATAGAGATGAATTATAAATTCCTAGCTAGGTGGTATATGACCCCAGTCAGATTATATAATATGAATCAAGTTGAATCACCTTTATGTTGGAGAAATTGTGGACAAAAAGCAACAATGTTACACATATGGTGGGATTGCCCGAAAATCAGCTCATATTGGCAAGAAATTTTTATAAGTATTAAGGAAATAACGGACGAAATGCTTGAGAGTAACATAATGACCTGCCTGTTCCATGACACAAATTCCTCCAAAAAACAATACACGGAAAAAATCACGTCAAGATTGTTAAACGCAGCAAAGGGTGCTATTCCTAAAAATTGGTTGAAGAGCGAAGGCCCAGTCCTAAGAGATTGGATCAAACAAGTTGATATCTACCATAGAATGGAACTCCTTTGTTGCAAAGACAAAGAACAATTAGAAAAATATAAATCTGTCTGGGCCAGATGGGAAAAATTCAAGACCTCGGAAAAATACTGGCTGAAGGTATTAGAAGATACCAAACACTAAAAGGAAAGGAGAACACCAGAGATAAAAGTAGAAACACTTAGAATAGGGCGGGGGGTGGGGGCAACAGTGGTTGGGTGGGTATAGGGAAAGGCATAATGGGGAATAGGGGAATTTTTCTTTCCTTTTTCTTTTTTTTTTTTTTTCTTTTTAATATATACGCTAACATTAACCAGTTGCCGACCGCCGCACACAGATGTACGTCGACAGAGCGGCACGGGCAGGCAAAAGGGCTTACCTGTACGTCCCTGCCTTCCCGCGGGTGGGGGGTCCGATCGGACCCCCCCCCGGTGCCTGCGGCGGTCGGCAAATCTTCCCCGGCGATCGGTGGTGAGGGGGAGGCCATCCATTCGTGCCCCCCCCCTCGCAATCGCTCCCAGCCAATGGGATCATTTCCCTGCCTCTGTATTGTACACAGAGGCAGAGGAAATGATGTCATCTCTCCTCGGCTCGGTATTTTCCGTTCCGGGCCGAGGAGAGAAGACTGGAATGTAAGTGCACAAACACAACACAACACACTAGAACATGCCAGGAATACAAAACACCCCGATCCCCCCCCCGATCACCCCCCGATTCCCCCCAATCACCCCCCCCCTGTCACAAACTGACACCAAGCAGGTTTTTTTTTTTTTTTTTTATCTGATTAGTGCATAGTGTCAGTTTGTGACAGTTACAGTGTTGGGACAGTTAGTATTACCCCCCTTTAGGTCTAGGGTACCCCACTAACCCCCCCTAATAAAGTTTTAACCCCTTGATCACCCCCCGTCACCAGTGTCACTAAGCGATCATTTTTCTGATCGCTGTATTAGTGTCGCTGGTGACGCTAGTTAGGGACGTAAATATTTAGGTTCGCCGTCAGCGTTTTATAGCGACAGGGACCCCCATATACTATCTAATAAATGTTTTAACCCCTTGATTGCCCCCTAGTTAACCCTTTCACCACTGATCACCGTATAACCATTATGGGTGACGCTGGTTAGTTCGTTTATTTTTTATAGTGTCAGGGCACCCGCCGTTTATTACCGAATAAAGGTTTAGCCCCCTGATCGCCCGGCGGTGATATGCGTCGCCCCAGGCAGCGTCAGATTAGCGCCAGTACCGCTAACACCCACGCACGCATCATACGCCTCCCTTAGTGGTATAGTATCTGTACGGATCAATATCTGATCCAATCAGATCTATACTAGCGTCCCCAGCAGTTTAGGGTTCCCAAAAACGCAGTGTTAGCGGGATCAGCCCAGATACCTGCTAGCACCTGCGTTTTTCCCCTCCGCCCAGCCCATCCAAGTGCAGTATCAATCGATCACTGTCACTTACAAAACACTAAACGCATAACTGAAGCGTTCAGAGTCAGGCCTGATCCCTGCGATCGCTAACAGTTTTCTTGGTAGCGTTTTGGTGAACTGGCAAGCACCAGCCCCAGGCAGTGTCAGGTTAGCGCCAGTACCGCTAACACCCACGCACGCACCGTACACCTCCCTTAGTGGTATAGTATCTGATCGGATCAATATCTGATCCGATCAGATCTATACTAGCGTCCCCAGCAGTTTAGGGTTCCCAAAAACGCAGTGTTAGCGGGATCAGCCCAGATACCTGCTAGCACCTGCGTTTTGCCCCTCCGCCCGGCCCAGCCCAGCCCACCCAAGTGCAGTATCGATCGATCACTGACACTTACAAAACACTAAACTAAAGAGTCAGGCCTGATCCTGCGATCGCTAACAGTTTTTTTGGTAGCGTTTTGGTGAACTGGCAAGCACCAGTGGCCTAGTACACCCCGGTCGTAGTCAAACCAGCACTGCAGTAACACTTGGTGACGTGGCGAGTCCCATAAGTGCAGTTCAAGCTGGTGAGGTGGCAAGCACAAGTAGTGTCCCGCTGCCACCAAAAAGACAAACACAGGCCCGTCGTGCCCATAGTGCCCTTCCTGCTGCATTCACCAATCCTAATTGGGAACCCACCGCTTCTGCAGCGCCCGTACTTCCCCCATTCACATCCCCAACCAAATGCAGTCGGCTGCATGAGAGGCATTTTCTTTATGTCCTCCCGAGTACCCCTACCCAACGAACCCCCCCAAAAAAGATGTTGTGTCTGCAGCAAGTGCGGATATAGGCGTGACACCTGCTATTATTGTCCCTCCTGTCCTGACAATCCTGGTCTTTGCATTGGTGAATGTTTTGAACGCTACCATTCACTAGTTGAGTATTAGCGTAGGGTACAGCATTCCACAGACTAGGCACACTTTCACAGGGTCTCCTAAGATGCCATCGCATTTTGAGAGACCCGAACCTGGAACCGGTTACAGTTATAAAAGTTACAGTTACAAAAAAAAGTGTAAAAAAAAAAACCACATACAAAAATATAAAATAAAAAAAAATAGTTGTTGTTTTATTGTTCTCTCTCTCTCTATTCTCTCTATTGTTCTGCTCTTTTTTACTGTATTCTATTCTGCAATGTTTTATTGTTGTTATGTTTTATCATGTTTGCTTTTCAGGTATGCAATTTTTTATACTTTACCGTTTACTGTGCTTTATTGTTAACCATTTTTTTGTCTTCAGGTACGCCATTCACGACTTTGAGTGGTTATACCAGAATGATGCCTGCAGGTTTAGGTATCATCTTGGTATCATTCTTTTCAGCCAGCGGTCGGCTTTCATGTAAAAGCAATCCTAGCGGCTAATTAGGCTCTAGACTGCTTTTACAAGCCGTGGGAGGGAATGCCCCCCCCCCAACATCTTCCGTGTTTTTCTCTGGCTCTCCTGTCTCAACAGGGAACCTGAAAATGCAGCTGGTGATTCAGCCAGCTGACCATAGAGCTGATCAGAGACCAGAGTGGCTCCAAACATCTCTATGGCCTAAGAAACCGGAAGCTACAAGCATTTTATGACTTAGATTTCGTCGGATGTAAACAGCGCCATTGGGAAATTGGGAAAGCATTTTATCACACCGATCTTGGTGTGGTCTGATGCTTTGAGGGCAGAGGAGAAATCTAGGGTCTAATATACCCCAATTTTTTCAAAAAAGAGTACCTGTCACTACCTATTGCTATGATAGGGGATATTTACATTCCCTGAGATAACAATAAAAATGATTTAAAAAAAAAAAAAAAAAATGAAAGGAACAGTTTAAAAATAAGATAAAAAAAATAAGAATAATAAAGAAAAAAAAAAAAAAAGCACCCCTGTCCCCCCTGCTCTCGCGCTAAGGCGAACGCAAGCGTCGGTCTGGCGTCAAATGTAAATAGCAATTGCACCATGCATGTGAGGTATCACCGCGAACGTCAGATCGAGGGCAGTAATTTTAGCAGTAGACCTCCTCTGTAAATCTAAAGTGCTAACCTGTAAAGGCTTTTAAAGGCTTTTAAAAATGTATTTAGTTTGTCGCCACTGCACGTTTGTGCGCAATTTTAAAGCATGTCATGTTTGGTATCCATGTACTCGGCCTAAGATCATCTTTTTTATTTCATCAAACATTTGGGCAATATAGTGTGTTTTAGTGCATTAAAATTTAAAAAAGTGTGTTTTTTCCCCAAAAAGTGTGTTTGAAAAATCGCTGCGCAAATACTGTGTGGAAAAAAAAAATGAAACACCCACCATTTTAATCTGTAGGGCATTTGCTTTAAAAAAATATATAATGTTTGGGGGTTCAAAGTAATTTTCTTGCAAAAAAAAATTATTTTTTTATGTAATCAAAAAGTGTCAGAAAGGGCTTTGTCTTCAAGTGGTTAGAAGAGTGGGTGATGTGTGACATAAGCTTCTAAATGTTGTGCATAAAATGCCAGGACAGTTCAAAACCCCTCCAAATGACCCCATTTTGGAAAGTAGACACCCCAAGCTATTTGCTGAGAGGCATGTCGAGTCCATGGAATATTTTATATTGTGACACAAGTTGCGGGAAAGAGACAATTTTTTATTTTTTTTATTTTTTTTTGCGCAAAGTTGTCACTAAATGATATATTGCTCAAACATGCCATAGGAATATGTGAAATTACACCCCAAAATACATTCTGTTGCTTCTCCTGAGTACGGGGATACCACATGTGTGGGACTTTTTGGGAGCCTAGCCGCGTACGGGACCCCGAAAACCAAGCACCGCCTTCAGGCTTTCTTTTTTTTTTATAATTGTATTTTTATTGATTTTCAAAAATTAAGTACAAAGTTTTAGCAAAACGAGCATTACATTGTCAATGCATGTGCATTATACAGCAATCAGTATAGAAAAAAAAGAAAAAACAAAGTATAAAGTAACAAATATAGGTGACAAAAAGTGTTCACAGTAACAAAACACATAGATATATTAGGTCAATTCCCTGTGATGTGAAAATAAACGTAATATTGGAGGGAGTCTGAATCCTTGAAATCAGTTCAGGCCATATACACAGGTAGTATAGGGTTGACTTAAGATTAGGGTGAGCCTGGTGTCACGGGGGTCCCATACTCCGAGAGATCCCATGGATCCCAAATTTCAGTGAACTTAGAAACACAATCGTGTACCGAGGCTGTCAAAAACTCCATTGTCCGAATCTCAGCTATCAAGAGTAGTAATCTGGACCGTGGGGGAGGGGCATTGGATAGCCAGAATAACGGAATAAGTCTTCTGGCGGCTAGTAGTATGTAAGATATTAATTTGTTTGTCTTTTTAGATATCCCTGATGGAGGTAGGCCCAATAGATAGGTCAAGGGATCCACCGGAATGGACACCCCCGTCACCTTTTGAATAAGAGAATGTACATCACACCAAAAAGGTTGAATCAAAGAGCATTGCCAAAAAATGTGGAACAGCGAGCCTATTTCAGTTCCACATCGCCAACAATGTTGCGAGACTGAAGGGTCATACTTATGAATTACATCGGGTGTTCTGTACCAGAACATGAGAATTTTAATGGTTGTCTCTCTCTGGGTGACACATTTGGAAGATTTAAATGTAGAGGACCAGATTCTATCCCACATCTGTATTGTAACAGGACGGCCCACTAGATGAGACCACTTGCGCATATATAAATGTAATGTCTCTGTGACGGGAGACGACTCATGGAGGATACTATATATACAGGAAATTAAATGTAATTGATGGGGGCCTTGGGCACATAGATATTCAAAAGTAGTTGGTTTATCTAGAATTAGGGATGGTGTTTTAGAATGAAAGAAATGTCTAATTTGCATATAGAAGTGGAAGAGATGTGGTGTAAGGCCAAATTTCTCACTTAAAATGTTAAAAGTATGTAGTTTCCTTGTTATGGGATGTACAAGGTTCCTGAGCTGAAAGAGGTGAACGTTTACCCATGGGAATATCCTGCCCAAGGACATACTATCCGGAATGAGAGGGTTAAATAATACGTTTATAAGAGGAGAGCATGGAGACATAAGGGAAAAGCGTTTAAGGCAGTTACGCCATATATTTAGAGTCAGTATCATTGGTCCAGTACACTGACGTTTATATATAGGATCCAGAGCAGGGGGAGCGCCCCATACCAAGGATCCCGGGTGGACCGGGTAAAGTACTCCCTTCTCAATAGCAGACCATTGGTTTGGTGCATGTAAGGAAGACCAAGAGGTAATGGCCCTCAGGTGTGTAGCATAATAATATTTAGTGATGTCAGGAGCTCCTAAGCCTCCTCTGGATCTAATGGCAAACAACACAGAGCTTGCTATACGGTGCGCTCCGCCATTCCATATAAACTTCAGGAAAGTTCTGTGTAATGCTTTTAATTGTGTGGCAGGTACAGCTACTGGAAGGGTTTCAAAATAATAAAGTAATCTAGGCAGTATGGACATTTTCAAAACATTAATTCTGCCTAATAGAGATAGGGGGTATTTGGTCCAGTTCGACAGAGATTTATTAATATCTAGTATCAGGGGCGGGAAGTTTGTATCATATAGGGAGGTATAAGAAGGGGTAAGTAATACACCTAAATATTTAAGAGAGGAGTTACACCATTTATAGGGGAAAGATTCTTTAAGTTGAGATATTAATGGCGATGGAATGTGTATAGGAAGGGCTTCAGTTTTAGAAGTGTTGATTTTGTACCCGGAGATAGCACTAAAAGAGTTCAGTATTTTATGTAGTGAGGGAAGGGATATTAGCGGGTTAGTGATTGTAAGCAAAATGTCGTCTGCAAATAACGATAATTTATATTCCCCCTGTCTCATCACCACCCCACTGACATCCGGGTGAACTCGAATATACTCAGCCAGGGGTTCTAGGCATAGAATAAAAAGCAATGGCGAGAGGGGGCAGCCCTGTCGAGTTCCGTTTGTCATGGGGAAGCCAGGAGACAGGAAAGACGACATCTGTACCTGCGCAGAGACGTTGGAATATAAGGCTTCTAGGGCTGTTAAAAAAGGGCCAACAAAACCATATATCTTTAGGGTGGCGAACATGTAGGGCCAGCTTAGCCTGTCAAAAGCTTTTTGTGCGTCTAAACTCAGGATCAGTGCCGGTCGGGAGGTTCTGTCCAAGAGATCTATCAGATCTATTGTACGCCGGGTGTTATCTCCCGCATGTCTCCCAAGGACGAAACCTACCTGATCTCTGTGTATCAGTTTGGGGATGAATACAGAAAGTCTGGTAGCAAGAATTTTAGTAAAAATCTTGTAGTCCGAGTTTAAAAGGGCTATGGGCCTATAGTTATCCGGGAGAGAGGGATCCTTTCCAGGTTTAGGAATAACTGATATGAAAGAATGGGAGAACTGTGAATGAGGGGGAGTACCTTTGAGAAATGAGGCATATAAAGCTAGCATGTGAGGAGATAAAATATCGATAAAAGATTTATAGTATGAGTAAGGCAACCCGTCCGGGCCAGGGGCTTTGTGTAATGGGAGATTTTTAATTATAGCAGAGAGTTCTTCAGCTGTAACTGCTACATTTAAGCTTTCTAAATCCGTTGTAGATAGTTTCGGTAGCTTTATATTGGAAAAAAAAGACTCAAAATTTTCCTGGGTGAATTCAAATTGATTCTCCGGGTTCAGGCAATTGTACAGTTTATTGTAAAAGTTGCCAAAAATTTTGGACATCTCACGAGGACAATGAGTTCTAGATCCGTCTGATCGTATAAGAAAATCGGGCAAGGAGTTAAACGGACGAGGACATAACTTATTGACTAGCATTCTGTGTGGTTTATTGGAGAATTCATAAAATTTTTGCTTCGTCCATAACATGGATCTAGCTGTTTTGTTAAGTTTTGTTGATCTAATTCGTTCTCTAAGTTGAATTACTTTGCGAAGTTTTGGCACTGTGGGACCACCTAAAAGTCTCCGCTCAGCAGTTACCAGAGCAGACATTAGGGACTGCAATAGGTTATTTCTATCTCTCTTCAGTCGAGAACCTTCGGCAATACATGTGCCTCGGAAAACAGCCTTATGTGCTTCCCATAGTGTGGAAATCTGAGACACAGATCCAGTGTTGAGTAAGAAATACTCACTCAAGCTATTTGCTAGAGTAGAGCGGGAGATTTCAGACTGCAAGAGATGATCATTGAAACGCCAATGACAGGATTTGGTATAGGTTTGAGATAACATTAAATCCAGCATAATGGGTGCGTGATCTGACCATGTAATGGGAGAGATATCTGAATCAACTAAATAAGGGATAAGTGGGGCTGAGATAAAGAAATGATCTAGACGGGAATACATATTATGAGCTGATGAGTAGAACGTAAATTGTTTAGCAGAAGGGTGTTTTATCCTCCATGAGTCAAAAAGTCTATGTGACCTGATACATTTACGGAAGGCGTTAGCTTGAGACAATATTCTTTTAGATGGGGTAGGACTAAAAAGTGTTTGTCTGTCTCTAGTGGGTGACATGACCAGATTGAAATCCCCACCAACTATCATAAAAGGTTGTGAGCAATATTGGGGGGAGTCAAAGAGTTTGTCAAGGAAATCAATCTGGCCCGTGTTCGGGGCATACAAATTAATCAGTGTAAAGGAGGTAGACATGTATTCACACTCTAGAACAAGAAATCTCCCGTGAGGGTCTGCATGGGACTTCCGAACTTTAATAGGACATGTTTTTCTGATCAGAATTGCCACTCCTGCCCTGCCCGTGGAGTCAGAGGCAAGGTAGGAAGTAGGGAAGAACCTTGAGGCAAACCTGAACGATCCCCCCGACCGAAAGTGGGTCTCCTGGATCATCACCACATCTGCGCCTGAGGCCCTGAAAGATTTCAGGTCCATCCAGCGCTTACTAATGGAGCCCAATCCCTTTACATTATAGGACATAATTTTTAAAGCCATGTTTGTGGTCTATGTAGGGATGTCGATATAAACACCGCTAACACTATAAACATTAAAGTATTTAAAGAAAGAAAATACATATGTTGCATTTTACGGGTATTAGTAATGGTGAGCAACCTCCCATCTCTAACTATTGAGATATAAACACCAAGGTATATCTCTCTCAAAGTGAGGTAGTAATGACCATGGGGTTTCAATCTGTGAAACACAGCAGTGGATATAGTTGAAAAAATTAAAAAGGAAAAACAACAAAAAAAAATTAAAATGAAAAACAAAAAAGCAAAAAAGAGTTCAAAACTCTGTGTACCTGAGAGATAAAAATCTCTCAGGAAGCCCTGGATATGGACCAGGGCCTGGTAGGGGCGTGAACGGACTCCCATCTGGCGACTCTATCTGAGGGGATGAGATGGGTCTGCTGCTCACCTTGTGCAATTAGTTGCTAACAGAACAAAGTAGGACAACATTCATTAGAGGAGTAAAAGGAAAACAAAAACCTGTAAAACCTTAAAGAAAAAGCAAGGTTAACAAATAAGACAGGTACGTTGAACACTTAAAATTTCAAAACCTTTTGTGAATGCATTCTCATGGGATGAGAAAGGATCTTCCCCCGCAGATTAACGGGGTAGGATCAGACGAAAATCGGTAGGACCAATTCAGCAACATCGTTTCGTCGGGAGAGAAAAAGAAAAAGAAAACTCCCGAGGAAACGGAAATGCACAAAAAATTGAAAAAGTAGAACCAAAAATGAAAATCCAGAAAAGTTCAAGGGGGTTGTTTAGAAGATCGCAGACGTTGAGGGGTGGAAAGATGCTTCTTAGATTTGCCCCGGACAGGGGTCCAGATGCGAGTAGGAGTAGTCGGAGGTAGACGGGCTTGTGTGGCTGGTGGGATTATGTCCTCTTCCGGGAGGGGGGGGAGCCCCAAATTTTTCAGGAAGGCTTCTGCTTCTTGCAATTCACGTAGCGAGTATTGGGTGCCCTCTTTGGATACAGTTAAACGGAAAGGAAATCCCCAGTAATACGGAATTTTGAGTTGTTGCAGATGTGAGGTCAGGGGACGTAAGTTCCTACGTTTAGCAAGGGTGATGGGGGAGAGGTCGCTGAAGATTTGCAATTTAGCACCTTTGAACATTATTTGGGATCTATTTCGAGTCGCCATGGTCAGTGCTTCCTTACTTTCAAAAAAATGAAAACGTACCACGGCATCTCTTGGCCTAGCTCCAGCCGGAGGTTTTGGGCCTAAAGACCGATGGGCCCTATCCAGGCGCCAGTCTATATCTACCACCGAGGGGGCTAGAGAATTGAAAAGGCTCAGAAGGTAGGCTCGGAGTTCAGAGTCACCCACTGTCTCGGGTATCCCTCTGAATCGAAGGTTTTGTCTTCTTTCTCTATTTTCCAAGTCCTCCTGTTGTATTTGTAGTTGAGATACAGAAAGGCGTAAAGTATGGTTTTCTTCCTCAATCGTTTGCACGTAATTTATCATTTCGTCGAATTTGTTCTCTAGAGTGTCTGTGCGGTCACCAATTTGGGTTATTTCCCCCCTCAGTTCGGCAGCCAATTTGCTTACCTCGGCCGAGACGTTGGACGTAATCTGTTGAAGTAAAAGTTGTAGCTTGGTATCCAAGATGTCAGGGGTAAGAGTCGTATTTGAGGGTGGCAGAATGGGTGCCGGTGACTGTGAATTGGTTAGAGATGGGTTTGTAACATCTTCCGAGACTAAAGAGGGATCCAGCAGGGCAAAAGGATTTGCGGAAGAATTAGAAGAGGAAGGTTGTGATCTGGTAACAAAACGTTCCATGTTTTGTTCTTCTTGTGGTGCAATGAGTGATTTGTAGTATTGTTGCTGTTGGCCGACTTTGCCCATGAGGTATGCAGAGGGTTTAGTGGTCAAACTTGCAGGCTTACCTCCGACTCTGTGTATAGCTACTGTTGTTGTACGGAGGTCTCGGTGAGCAGGCTAGGACCCTATGGTTATTTAAGCTGCATCTTTTCCATATGTGTTGGCAAGCTTCATCTGGATCCCCAAAAACCCCTTGTTTACATCTCCCCTCCTCCTCATCATTTTACTGGAAGAGAGGAAATTTTATTTACAGTCCCCAGTACTCTTTATGAGCCTGTGCAGCCTGAGGGGTGGGATGAGTGACACTAGGAGCAGATTAGAGTCCCAATATGGCCGCCGGCTTCCAGAGGTAGGCCGAAGCCGCGGACTATCCTAAGGGACGGCCGCCGGGGAAGTGTACACGGCCGCCCCGGGTCTCCAGAACTCCCCCGGGGGTATGGGAACAGAGTGTCAGGTAGGCCTTTGTCTTCCCGGGACTCGGTTGTGAGGGTTATTGCGGGATGCTTTACTTACAGTGTCCCGGGAGAGCGTCCGTAATCTAGGCCGCGGTCCGCGTCTAGTTGGTAGGCCGCAGTTTACTCAGAATAGCCGCCGAACGGAACTCCGCGGCCCCTCCGTGTCCACACTGTAATCCGCCTGTTTCCCAGAGGCCACACTTTTTACCAGGCCGTTCGATTTATCCGTCCACCTCTCCAGAGGTACAGGGCGGAGAGCCTGTCTGTAGGCCCCAAGATGGCGGCGGTGGGTCCCGGCGGCAAAGGGGGATATGGAAAGGATTCGGCCCACAGGAGGCAGAAATACACTCCCAGGACCGACCTGTGGTGGACTGGGAACAAGATGTGCAGTTTGTGGCTGTATTGGAGCGGACAGGGACAGAGGATGGCTCCAGATTACTGCGGGCTGTGAGGAGCTCAGCTCAGACACGTCTCTCCAGCTGTACGTCCGGACACGCCCCTGGCTTCAGGCTTTCTAAGGCCGTAAATTTTTGATTTCACTCTTCACTGCCTATCACAGTTTCGGAGGCCATAGAATGCCCAGGTGGCAAACCCCCCCCCCCCAAATGACCCCATTTTGGAAAGTAGACACCCCAAGCGATTTGCTGAGAGGTATAGTGAGTATTTTGCAGACCTCACTTTTTGTCACAAAGTTTTGAAAATGGAAAAAAGAAAAAAAAAATTTTTTTCTCGTCTTTCTTTATTTTCAAAAACAAATGAGAGCTGCAAAATACTCACCATGCCTCTCAGCAAATAGCTTGGGGTGTCTACTTTCCAAAATGGGGTCATTTGGGGGGGGGGTTTATGCCATCTGGGCATTTTATGGCCTTCAAAACTGTGATAGGTAGTGAGGAGCAAAATCAAAAATGTACGCCCTTAGAAATCCAGAAGGCAGTGATTGGTTTTCGCGGCCCCGTACGCGGCTAGGCTCCCAAAAAGTCCCACACGTGTGGTATCCCCATACTCAGGAGAAGCAGCTAAATGTATTTTGGGGTGCAATTCCACATATGCCCATGGCCTGTGTGAGCAATATATCATTTAGTGACAACTTTTTGTAATTTTTTTTTTTTTTTAGTCATTATTCAATCACTTGGGACAAAAAAAATGAATATTCAATGGGCTCAACATGCCTCTCAGCAATTTCCTTGGGGTGTCTACTTTCCAAAATGGGGTCATTTGTGGGGGTTTTGTACTGCCCTGCCATTTTAGCACCTCAAGAAACGACATAGGCAGTCATAAATTAAAGGCTGTGTAAATTCCAGAAAATGTACCCTAGTTTGTAGGCGCTATAACTTTTGCGCAAACCAATAAATATACACTTATTGACATTTTTTTTACCAAAGACATGTGGCCGAATACATTTTGGCCTAAATGTATGACTAAAATTGAGTTTATTGGATTTTTTTTAGAACAAAAAGTAGAAAATATCATTTTTTTTCAAAATTTTCGGTCTTTTTCCGTGTATAGCGCAAAAAATAAAAACGGCAGAGGTGATCAAATACCATCAAAAGAAAGCTCTATTTGTGGGAAGAAAAGGACGCAAATTTCGTTTGGGTACAGCATTGCATGACCGCGCAATTAGCAGTTAAAGCGACGCAATGCCAAATTGTAAAAAGTGCTCTGGTCAGGAAGGGGGTAAATCCTTCCGGGGCTGAAGTGGTTAAAGAAGGAACCCACCGGGCTTTTATAAACTCTTATAAGAAAAGAAACCACAATGATGTGAACTTGAGATTGGACGAGTTTTGAAAGACAAGCTGAAATAGTCCCTCAAAAGAAAACACTGACGTGGTTAGAAAAAAACGATTTAATTAAAAAAACAAAACAAAAAAAAACAATGTAATAATGCCTATAAAGGTCCACCAAACTAAAAAAGTTTACTAAGTGAACCAATGCGCATATATATATGTATATACATGCACTAGACACATGATTATTTTTACTATTCGCATTATTCAACTTCTCTCATTGTGTACATCCATAACCTTGAGATGAAGACCATGATAAATACTAAAACAATATTAAACAATAGCAAAGTACAAAGTAACAACACTAATTTTCAAATTAGGGGCAGTTTTGATGGTGGCAATATGATAGGGACAGTTTTGATGGGGCAATTCTGATGGGGCAGTTTTGATGGTGGCAATATGACGGGGCAGTTTTGATGGGGCAATTCTGATGGGGCAGTTTTGAAGGTGGCAATATGATGGGGCAGTTTTGATAGGGCAATTCTGATGGGGCAGTTTTGATGGGGCAATTCTGATGGGGCAGTTTTGATGGGGGCAGTTTTGATGGTGGCAATATGATGGGGCAGTTCCGATGGGGACAATTTTGATGGGGCAATTCTAATGGGGCAGTTTTGATGGCAATATGATGGGGCAGTTTTGATGGTGGCAATATGATGGGGCAGTTTTGATGGTGGTAATATGATGGGGCAATTCTGATGGGGCAGTTTTGATGGTGGCAATATGATGGGGCAGTTTTGATGGGGCAATTCTGATGGTGGCAATATGATGGGACAATTTTGATGGAGCAATTCTGATGGTGCAGTTTTGATGGAGGCAATATGATGGGGCAGTTTTAATGGGGACAATTTTGATGGGGCAATTCAGATGGGGCAGTTTTGATGGCAGTATGATAGGGCAGTTTTGATGGCGGCCGTTTTAGCAATTTAGCTATTCAGCATTCCCACGCATTTTCCCCAGGAAATGCATTTTTAGTGGGACTGCTTTAGCAGTCCCACTATTGTTATTCGATTTTATTAGTGGGAATGCTTTAGCAGTCCCACTATTGTTATTCGATTTTATTTATTAGTGGGAATGCTTTAGCAGTCCCACTATTGTTATTCGATTTTATTTAGTGGGAATTCTTTAGCAGTCCCACTATTGTTATTCGATTTTATTTATTTTTAATAATTTTAATTTTAATTTTATTCCGTACGTTTTTTGGTTCTGCGTAACTTCTGCATACTTTCAGCTATTAAAACCATTCAACTATCAAAATGTTTGTCTCTTTTAGCTGATGTGTGCTCTTTTTCAACTTTTTTTCTACCATTTATACTTTTTAAAATATTAAGCTTTTAATCACTTTTTTAACATTGAAGTCAATGGGAGCATGCTTCAGAAACTTAAAATCTTCTTCCGCTCCCAAAAGTTTCAGCTCCTTCATACTTTCACCTACAGACGCCAAACAAACTTTAAAATGTTCACAAAATATTCAGCTATCTGGCTATATCTTTTCAGTTTGATATCTTTTACAGTTTTTGAGAAAAAGCTTTTTGTTTAGAGGTCATTTCAGGAAATTTTAGCCATTAATCAGAGTGTACTGTGTTTGTTTTGATGCCATGGTTACCAAAGCTTCTGTTATACACAGGGGGGGAGGTGGCTGGAGCATCTCAGCTCTGATTACAGAGCCCGGGGGAGGGGACAGACACACCATGTACTGATTTATAATAGAGGAATTTGATGGGGCATTTTTGATAGGGCAATTCTGATGGGGCAGTTTTGATGGGGCAATTATGATGGGGCAATTTTGATGGTGGCAATATGATGGGGCAGTTTTGATGGTGGCAATATGATGGGCCAGTTTTGATGGGGCAATTCTGATGGGGCAGTTTTGATGGTGGCAATATGATGGGGCAGTTTTGATGGGGACAATTTTTATGGAGCAGTTTTAACGGTGGCAATATGATGGGGCAGTTTTGATGGGGGCAGTTTTGATGGTGGCAATATGATGGGGCAGTTTTGATGGGGCAATTCTGATGGGGCAGTTTTGATGGTGGCAATATGATGGGGCAGTTTTAATGGGGACAATTTTGATGGGGCAATTCTGATGTGGCAGTTTTGATGGCAGTATGATGGGGCAGTTTTGATGGCGGCCGTTTTAGCAATTCAGCATTCCCACGCATTTTCCGCAGGAAATGCATTTTCTAGTTATTTTTAATTAGTGGGAATGCTTTAGCAGTCCCACTATTGTTATTCGATTTTATTAGTGGGACTGCTTTAGCAGTCCCACTATTGTTATTCGATTTTATTTATTTTTAAACTTAATTTTAATAATTTTATTCCGTACGTTTTTCGGTAATGCGTAACTTCTGCATACTTTCAGCTATTAAAACCATTCAACTATCAGAATGTTCGTCTCTTTTAGCTGAGGTGTGCTCTTTTTCAACTTTTTTTCTACCATTTATACTTTTTAAAATATTAAGCTTTTTATCACTTTTTTTAACATTGAAGTCAATGGGAGCATGCTTGAAATCCTTAAATTTTTCTTCCGCTCCCAAAAGTTTCAGCTCCTTCATACTTTCACCTAGAGACACCAAACAAACTTTAAAATGTTCACAAAATATTCAGCTATCTGGCTATATCTTTTCAGTTTGATATCTTTTACAGTTTTTGAGAAAAAGCTTTTTGTTTAGAGGTCATTTCAAGAAATTTTAGCCATTAATCAGAGTGTACTGTGTGTGTTTTGTTGCCATGGTTACCAAAGCTTCTGTTATACACAGGGGGGGAGGTGGCTGGAGCATCTCAGCTCTGATTACAGAGCCCGGGGGGAGGGGACAAAAGCTGAAAAATCAGAACATGATTTCTAAACTGCCGCCACTCCCTCATTTTCAAGCCCACCTACACAAATCTTATATCAAAACGTTCAGCTATCCCTGCTGCCACTAAACATGTCCACGGCTAAGCCATAGTCCTGATAGTTTTCAAAATATGACCATTTGTTTGCAACTCACACCGTCCATTGACATTCATTGAAACTACACTCTAGCCCCTTCAAATTTGAAGGGCAATTTCTAAACTGCGACCGTGCCTTCAATTTTAATATTTCAGAGACATACTATGTATCAAAATCTAGGTCTGGGTCTTGTGATTCTCACAATATAAAGATCTTCGTTGTAGGATGTATAGTTTTTAAAATACGGCCATTTGTTTAGAGGTCATTTCAGGAAATTTTAGCAATTAATCAGAGTGTACTGTGTTTGTTTTGTTGCCATGGTTACCAAAGCTTCTGTTATACACAGGGGGGGAGGTGGCTGGAGCATCTCAGCTCTGATTACAGAGCCCGGGGGAGGGGACAGACACACCATGTACTGATTTATAATAGAGGAATATGATGGGGCAGTTTTGATGGGGTAATTCTGATGGGGCAGTTTTGATGGTGGCAATATGATGGGGCAGTTTTGATGGTGGCAATATGATGGGGCTGTTTTGATAGGGCAATTCTGATGGGGCAGTTTTGATGGTGGCAATATGATGGGACAGTTTTGATGGCAATATGATGGGGGCAATTTTGCTGGGGGCCGTTTTAGCAATTCAGCATTCCCACACATTTTCCCCAGGAAATGCATTTTCTAGTTTATTTTTAATTTTAATTTTAATAATTTTATTAGTGGGAATGCTTTAGCAGTCCCACTATTGTTATTCGATTTTATTTATTTTTAAACGTAATTTTAAACTTAATTTTAATCCTAATTTTATTCTGTACGTTTTTTGGTTCTGCGTAACTTCTGCATACTTTCAGCTATTAAAACCATTCAACTATCAAAATGTTCGTCTCTTTTAGCTGATGTGTGCTCTTTTTCAACTTTTTATCTACCATTTATACTTTTTAAAATATTAAGCTTTTTATCACTTTTTTTTAACATTGAAGTCAATGGGAGCATGCTTCAGAAACTTAAAATCTTCTTCTGCTCCCAAAAGTTTCAGCTCCTTCATACTTTCACCTAGAGACACCAAACAAACTTTAAAATGTTCACAAAATATTCAGCTATCTGGCTATATCTTTTCAGTTTGATATCTTTTACAGTTTTTGAGAAAAAGCTTTTTGTTTAGAGGTCATTTCAGGAAATTTTAGCCATTAATCAGAGTGTACTGTTTGTTTTGTTGCCATGGTTACCAAAGCTTCTGTTATACACAGGGGGGGGAGGTGGCTGGAGCATATCAGCTCTGATTACAGAGGCCGGGGGAGGGGACAGACACACCATGTACTGATTTATAATACAGGAATATGATGGGGCATTTTTGATAGGGCAATTCTGATGGGGCAGTTTTGATGGGGCAATTATGATGGGGCAGTTTTATTGGTGGCAATTATGATGGGTCAGTTTTGATGGTGGCAATATGATGGGGCAGTTTTGATGGGACAATTCTGATGGGGCAGTTTTAATGGTGGCAATATGATGGGGCAGTTTTGATGGGGACAATTTTAATGGAGCAGTTTTAAAGGTGGCAATATGATGGGGCAGTTTTGATGGGGACAATTTTAATGGAGCAGTTTTAAAGGTGGCAATATGATGGGGCAGTTTTGATGGTGGCAGTTTTGATGGTGGCAATATGATGGGGCAATTCTGATGGGGCAGTTTTGATGGTGGCAATATGATGGGGCAATTCTGATGGGGCAGTTTTGATGGTGGCAATATGATGGGGCAGTTTTAATGGGGACAATATTGATGGGGCAATTCTGATGGGGCAGTTTTGATGGCAGTATGATGGGGTAGTTTTGATGGCGGCCATTTTAGCAATTTAGCTATTCAGCATCCCCACGCATTTTCCCCAGGAAATGCATTTTCTAGTTCCGTACGTTTTTTGGTTCTGCGTAACTTCTGCATACTTTCAGCTATTAAAATCATTCAACTATTAAAATGTTTGTCTCTTTTAGCTGATGTGTGCTCTTTTTCAACTTTTTTTCTACCATTTATACTTTTTAAAATATTAAGCTTTTTATCACTTTTTTTTAACATTGAAGTCAATGGGAGCATGCTTGAAATCCTTAAATTCTTCTTCCGCTCCCAAAAGTTTCAGCTCCTTCATACTTTCACCTAGAGACACCAAACAAACTTTAAAATTTTCACAAAGTATTCAGCTATCTGGCTATATCTTTTCAGATTGATATCTTTTACAGTTTTTGAGAAAAAGCTTTTTGTTTAGAGGTCATTTCAGGAAATTTTAGCCATTAATCAGAGTGTACTGTGTTTGTTTTGTTGCCATGGTTACCAAAGCTTCTGTTATACACAGGGGGGGAGGTGGCTGGAGCATCTCAGCTCTGATTACAGAGCCCGGGGGAGGGGACAGACACACCATGTACTGATTTATAATAGAGGAATATGATGGGGCAGTTTTGATGGGGTAATTCTGATGGGGCAGTTTTGATGGTGGCAATATGATGGGGCAGTTTTGATGGGGCAATTCTGATGGGGCAGTTTTGATGGTGGCATTATGATGGGGCAGTTTTGATGGGACAATTTTTATGGAGCAGTTTTAAAGGTGGCAATATGATGGGGCAGTTTTGATGGTGGCAATATGATGGGGGCAGTTGTGATGGGGCAATTCTGATGGGGCAGTTTTGATGGTGGCAATATGACGGGGCAGTTTTGATGGGGCAATTCTGATGGGGCAGTTTTGATGGGCCAATTCTGATGGGGCAGTTTTGATGGTGGCAATATGATGGGGCAGTTTTGATAGGGCAATTCTCATGGGGAAGTTTTGATAGGGCAATTCTGATGGGGCAGTTTTGATGGGGCAATTCTGATGGGGCAGTTTTGATGGGGGCAGTTTTGATGGTGGCAATATGATGGGGCAGTTTTGATGGGGCAATTCTGATGGGGCAGTTTTGATGGTGGCAATATGATGGGGCAGTTTTGATGGGGACAATTTTGATGGAGCAATTCTAATGGGGCAGTTTTGATGGCAATATGATGGGGGCAGTTTTGATGGTGGCAATATGATGGGGCAGTTTTGATGGTGGTAATATGATGGGGCAATTCTGATGGGGCAGTTTTGATGGTGGCAATATGATGGGGCAGTTTTGATGGGGCAATTCTGATGGGCAGTTTTGATGGTGGCAATATGATGGGGCAGTTTTGATGGGGACAATTTTGATGGGGCAATTCTAATGGGGCAGTTTTGATGGCAATATGATGGGGGCCGTTTTGATGGTGGCAATATGATGGGGCAGTTTTGATGGTGGTAATATGATGGGGCAATTCTGATGGGGCAGTTTTGATGGTGGCAATATGATGGGGCAGTTTTGATGGGGCAATTCTGATGGTGGCAATATGATGGGACAATTTTGATGGAGCAATTCTGATGGGGCAGTTTTGATGGTGGCAATATGATGGGGCAGTTTTAATGTGGACAATTTTGATGGGGCAGTTTTGATGGCAGCCATTTTAGCAATTTAGCTATTCAGCATTCCCACGCATTTTCCCCAGGAAATGCATTTTCTAGTTATATTAATTTTATTCCGTACGTTTTTTGGTTATGCGTAACTTCTGCATACTTTCAGCTATCAAAACCATTCAACTATTAAAATGTTCGTCTCTTTTAGCTGATGTGTGCTCTTTTTCAACTTTTTTTCTACCATTTATACTTTTTAAAATATTAAGCTTTTTAACACTTTTTTTTAACATTGAAGTCAATGGGAGCAAGCTACAGATCCTTAAATTCTTCTTCCGCTCCCAAAAGTTTCAGCTCCTTCATACTTTCACCTACAGAAGCCAAACAAACTTTAAAATGTTCACAAAATATTCAGCTATCTGGCTATATCTTTTCAGTTTGATATCTTTTACAGTTTTTGTGAAAAAGCTTTTTGTTTAGAGGTCATTTCAGGAAATTTTAGCCATTAATCAGAGTGTACTGTGTTTGTTTTGTTGCCATGGTTACCAAAGCTTCTGTTATACACGGGGGGGGAGGTGGCTGGAGCATCTCAGCTTTGATTACAGAGCCCGGGGGAGGGGACAGACACACCATGTACTGATTTATAATAGAGGAATATGATGGGGCAGTTTTGATGGGGTAATTCTGATGGGGCAGTTTTGATGGTGGCAATATGATGGGGCAGTTTTGATGGGGCAATTCTGATGGGGCAGTTTTGATGGTGGCATTATGATGGGGCAGTTTTGATGGGGACAATTTTTATGGAGCAGTTTTAAAGGTGGCAATATGATGGGGCAGTTTTGATGGTGGCAATATGATGGGGGCAGTTGTGATGGGGCAATTCTGATGGGGCAGTTTTGATGGTGGCAATATGATGGGGCAGTTTTGATGGGGCAATTCTGATGGGGCAGTTTTGATGGGCCAATTCTGATGGGGCAGTTTTGATGGTGGCAATATGATGGGGCAGTTTTGATAGGGCAATTCTCATGGGGCAGTTTTGATAGGGCAATTCTGATGGGG
Organism: Lithobates septentrionalis; assembly: GCA_037952835.1. Classification (NCBI taxonomy): domain Eukaryota; kingdom Metazoa; phylum Chordata; class Amphibia; order Anura; family Ranidae; genus Lithobates; species Lithobates septentrionalis. The sequence goes on along the minus strand of JBBDGP010000520.1, from coordinate 1,411,363 downwards.
CAGTTTTGATGGGGCAATTCTGATGATGCAGTTTTGATGGGGGCAGTTTTGATGGTGGCAATATGATGGGGCAGTTTTGATGGGGCAATTCTGATGGGGCAGTTTTGATGGTGGCAATATGATGGGGCAGTTTTGATGGGGACAATTTTGATGGGGCAATTCTAATGGGGCAGTTTTGATGGCAATATGATGGGGGCAGTTTTGATGGTGGCAATATGATGGGGCAGTTTTGATGGTGGTAATATGATGGGGCAATTCTGATGGGGCAGTTTTGATGGTGGCAATATGATGGGGCAGTTTTGATGGGGCAATTCTGATGGGGCAGTTTTGATGGTGGCAATATGATGGGGCAGTTTTGATGGGGACAATTTTGATGGGGCAATTCTAATGGGCCAGTTTTGATGGCAATATGATGGGGGCAGTTTTGATGGTGGCAATATGATGGGGCAGTTTTGATGGTGGTAATATGATGGGGCAATTCTGATGGGGCAGTTTTCATGGTGGCAATATGATGGGGCAGTTTTGATGGGGCAATTCTGATGGTGGCAATATGATGGGACAATTTTGATGGAGCAATTCTGATGGGGCAGTTTTGATGGTGGCAATATGATGGGGCAGTTTTAATGTGGACAATTTTGATGGGGCAGTTTTGATGGCAGCCATTTTAGCAATTTAGCTATTCAGCATTCCCACGCATTTTCCCCAGGAAATGCATTTTCTAGTTATATTAATTTTATTCCGTACGTTTTTTGGTTATGCGTAACTTCTGCATACTTTCAGCTATCAAAACCATTCAACTATTAAAATGTTCGTCTCTTTTAGCTGATGTGTGCTCTTTTTCAACTTTTTTTCTACCATTTATACTTTTTAAAATATTAAGCTTTTTAACACTTTTTTTTAACATTGAAGTCAATGGGAGCAAGCTTCAGATCCTTAAATTCTTCTTCCGCTCCCAAAAGTTTCAGCTCCTTCATACTTTCACCTACAGGCGCCAAACAAACTTTAAAATGTTCACAAAATATTCAGCTATCTGGCTATATCTTTTCAGTTTGATATCTTTTACAGTTTTATTGAAAAAGCTTTTTGTTTAGAGGTCATTTCAGGAAATTTTAGCCATTAATCAGAGTGTACTGTGTTTGTTTTGTTGCCATGGTTACCAAAGCTTCTGTTATACACAGGGGGGGAGGTGGCTGGAGCATCTCAGCTTTGATTACAGAGCCCGGGGGAGGGGACAGACACACCATGTACTGATTTATAATAGAGGAATATGATGGGGCAGTTTTGATGGGACAATTCTGATGGGGCAGTTTTGATGGGACAATTCTGATGGGGCAGTTTTGATGGGACAATTCTGATGGGGCAGTTTTGATGGGACAATTCTGATGGGGCAGTTTTGATGGGGACAATTTTTATGGGGCAATTCTGATGGGGCAGTTTTGATGGCAATATGATGGGGCAGTTTTGCTGGGGGCCATTTTAGCAATTCAGCTATTCAGCATTCCCACGCGGGGGGGGGGGGGTGGCTGGAGCATCTCAGCTCTCATTACAGAGCCCGGGGGAGGGGACAGACACACCATGTACTGATTTATAATAGAGGAAAATGATGGGGCAGTTTTGATGGGGCAGTTTTGATGGTGGCAATATGATGGGGCAGTTTTGATGGGACAATTCTGATGGGGCAGTTTTGATGGTGGCAATATGATGGGGCAGTTTTGATGGGGCAATTCTGATGGGGCAGTTTTGATGGGGAAATTCTGATGGGGCAGTTTTGATGGGGACAATTTTGATGGGGCAATTCTGATGGGGCAGTTTTGATGGCAATATGATGGAGGCAGTTTTGATGGTGGCAACATGATGGGGCAGGTTTGATGGTGGCAAAACGATAGGGCAGTTTTGATGGGGCAATTCTAATGGGGCAGTTTTGATGGTGTCAATATGAAGGGGCAGTTTTGATGAGGCAATTCTGATGGAGCAGTTTTGATGGGGGCCGTTTTGATGGTGGTAATATGATGGGGCAGTTTTGATGAGGCAATTCTGATGGGGCAGTTTTGATTGGGCAATTCTGATGGGGCAGTTTTGATGGTGGCAATATGATGGGGCAGTTTTGATGGTGGCAATATGATGGGGCAGTTTTGATGGGGACAATTTTTATGGAGCAGTTTTAAAGGTGGCAATATGATGGGGCAGTTTTTATGGGGCAATTCTGATGGGGCAGTTTTGATGGTGGCAATATAATGGAGCAGTTTTGATGGGGACAATTTTTATGGAGCCGTTTTAAAGGTGGCAATATGATGGGGCAGTTTTGATTAGGGCCGTTTTGATGGGGCAATATGATGGGGGCAGTTTTGATGGGGCAATTCTGATGGGGCAGTTTTGATGGTGGCAATATGATGGGGCAGTTTTGATGGGGCAGTTTTGATGGGGCAATTCTGATGGGGCAGTTTTCATGGTGTCAATATGATGGGGCAGTTTTGATGGGGCAATTCTGATGGGGCAGTTTTGATGGGGCAATTCTGATGGGGCAGTTTTGATGGCAAAATGATGGGGGCAGTTTTGATGGCATTATGATGGGGCAGTTTTGATGGGGGCCGTTTTAGCAATTCAGCTATTCAGCATTCCCACGCATTTTCCCCAGGAAATGCATTTTCTAGTTTTTATTTTTAATAATTAGTGGGAATGCTTTAGCAGTCCCACTATTGTTATTCGATTTTATTTATTTTTAATATTAATTTTATTCTGTACGTTTATTGGTTCTGCGTAACTTCTGCATACTTTCAGCTATTAAAACCATTCAACTATTAAAATGTTCATCTCTTTTAGCTGATGTGTGCTCTTTTTCAACTTTTTTTCTACCATTTATACTTTTTAAAATATTAAGCTTTTTAACACTTTTTTTAACATTGAAGTCAATGGGAGCATGCTTCAGATCCTTAAATTCTTCTTCCGCTCCCAAAAGTTTCAGCTCCTTCATACTTTCACCTACAGGCGCCAAACAAACTTTAAAATGTTCACAAAATATTCAGCTATCTGGCTATATCTTTTCAGTTTGATATCTTTTACAGTTTTTGTGAAAAAGCTTTTTGTTTAGAGGTCATTTCAGGAAATTTTAGCCATTAATCAGAGTGTACTGTGTTTGTTTTGTTGCCATGGTTACCAAAGCTTCTGTTATACACAGGGGGGGAGGTGGCTGGAGCATCTCAGCTCTGATTACAGAGCCCGGGGGAGGGGACAGACACACTATGTACTGATTTATAATAGAGGAATATGATGGGGCAGTTTTGATAGGGCAATTCTGATGGGGCAGTTTTGATGGGACAATTCTGATGGGGCAGTTTTGATGGGACAATTCTGATGGGGCAGTTTTGATGGGACAATTCTGATGGGGCAGTTTTGATGGGACAATTCTGATGGGGCAGTTTTGATGGTGGCAATATGATGGGGCAGTTTTGATGGCACAATTCTGATGGGGCAGTTTTGATGGGACGATTCTGATGGGGCAGTTTTGATGGTGGCAATATGATGGGGCAGTTTTGATGGGGCAATTTTGATGGGGCAGTTTTGATGGTGGCAATATGATGGGGCAGTTTTGATGGGACAATTCTGATGGGGCAGTTTTGATGGGACAATTCTGATGGGGCAGTGTTGATGGTGGCAATATGATGTGGCAATTTTGATAGGGCAATTCTGATGGGGCAGTTTTGATGGGGCAATTATGATGGGGCAGTTTTGATGGTGGCAATATGAAGGGGCTGTTTTGATGGGACAATTCTGATGGGGCAGTTTTGATGGTGGCAATATGATGGGGCAGTTTTGATGGGGCAGTTTTGATGGTGGCAATATGATGGGGCAGTTTTGATGGGGACAATTTTGATGGGGCAATTCTAATGGGGCAGTTTTGATGGCAATATGATGGGGGCAGTTTTGATGGTGGTAATATGATGGGGCAATTCTAATGGGGCAGTTTTGATGGCAATATGATGGGGGCAGTTTTGATGGTGGTAATATGATGGGGCAATTCTGATGGGGCAGTTTTGATGGTGGCAATATGATGGGGCAGTTTTGATGGTGGTAATATGATGGGGCAATTCTGATGGGGCAGTTTTGATGGCGGCCGTTTTAACAATTTAGCTATTCAGCATTCCCACGCGTTTTCCCCAGGAAATGCATTTTCTAGTTAGTGGGAATGCTTTAGCAGTCCCACTATTGTTATTCGATTTTATTTATTAGTGGGAATGCTTTAGCAGTCCCACTGTTGTTATTCGATTTTATTTATTAGTGGGAATGCTTTAGCAGTCCCACTATTGTTATTCGATTTTATTTATTTTTCTTATTATTATTCCGTACGTTTTTTGGTTCTGCGTAACTTCTGCATACTTTCAGCTATTAAAACCATTCAACTATTAAAATGTTCGTCTCTTTTAGCTGATGTGTGGTCTTTTTCAACTTTTTTTCTACCATTTATACTTTTTAAAATATTAAGCTTTTTAACACTTTTTTTAACATTGAAGTCAATGGGAGCATGCTTGAAATCCTTAAATTCTTCTTCGGCTCCCAAAAGTTTCAGCTCCTTCATACTTTCACCTAGAGACACCAAACAAACTTTAAAATGTTCACAAAATATTCAGCTATCTTGCTATATCTTTTCAGTTTGATATCTTTTACAGTTTTTGAGAAAAAGCTTTTTGTTTAGAGGTCATTTCAGGAAATTTTAGCCATTAATCAGAGTGTACTGTGTTTGTTTTGTTGCCATGGTTACCAAAGCTTCTGTTATACACGGGGGGAGGTGGCTGGAGCATCTCAGCTCTGATTACAGAGCCCGGGGGAGGGGACAGACACACCATGTACTGTTGTATAATAGAGGAATATGATGGGGCAGTTTTGATGGGGTAATTCAGATGGGGCAGTTTTGATGGTGGCAATATGATGGGGCAGTTTTGATGGGGCAATTCTGATGGGGCAGTTTTGATGGTGGCAATATGACGGGGCAGTTTTGATGGGGCAATTCTGATGGGGCAGTTTTGATGGGGACAATTTTTATGGAGCAGTTTTAAAGGTGGCAATATGATGGGGCAGTTTTAATGGGGGCAGTTTTGATGGTGGCAATATGATGGGGGCAGTTGTGATGGGGCAATTCTGATGGGGCAGTTTTGATGGTGGCAATATGACGGGGCAGTTTTGATGGGGCAGTTTTGATGGGGCAATTCTGATGGGGCAGTTTTGATGGTGGCAATATGATGGGGCAGTTTTGAAAGGGCAATTCTGATGGGGCAGTTTTGATGGGGCAATTCTGATGGGGCAGTTTTGATGGGGGCAGTTTTGATGGTGGCAATATGATGAGGCCGTTTTGATGGGGCAATTCTGATGGGGCAGTTTTGATGGTGGCAATATGATGGGGCAGTTTTGATGGGGACAATTTTGATGGGGCAATTCTAATGGGGCAGTTTTGATGGCAATATGATGGGGGCAGTTTTGATGGGGACAATTTTGATGGGGCAATTCTAATGGGGCAGTTTTGATGGCAATATGATGGGGCAGTTTTGATGGTGGTAATATTATGGGGCAATTCTGATGGGGCAGTTTTGATGGTGGCAATATGATGGGGCAGTTTTGATGGGGCAATTCTGATGGTGGCAATATGATGGGACAATTTTGATGGAGCAATTCTGATGGGGCAGTTTTGATGGTGGCAATATGATGGGGCAGTTTTAATGGGGACAATTTTGATGGGGCAATTCTGATGGGGCAGTTTTGATGGCGGCCATTTTAGCAATTTAGCTATTCAGCATTCCCACGCATTTTCCCCAGGAAATGCATTTTCTAGTTAGTGGGAATGCTTTAGCAGTCCCACTATTGTTATTCGATTTTATTTATTTTTAATAATTAGTGGGAATGCTTTAGCAGTCCCACTATTGTTATTCGATTTTATTAGTGGTAATGCTTTAGCAGTCCCACTATTGTTATTCGATTTTATTTATTTTTAATTTTATTCCGTACGTTTTTCGGTAATGCGTAACTTCTGCATACTTTCAGCTATTAAAACCATTCAACTATCAAAATGTTCGTCTCTTTTAGCTGAGGTGTGCTCTTTTTCAACTTTTTTTCTACCATTTATACTTTTTAAAATATTAAGCTTTTTATCACTTTTTTTTAACATTGAAGTCAATGGGAGCATGCTTGAAATCCTTAAATTTTTCTTCCGCTCCCAAAAGTTTCAGCTCCTTCATACTTTCACCTAGAGACACCAAACAAACTTTAAAATGTTCACAAAATATTCAGCTATCTGGCTATATCTTTTCAGTTTGATATCTTTTACAGTTTTTGAGAAAAAGCTTTTTGTTTAGAGGTCATTTCAGGAAATTTTAGCCATTAATCAGAGTGTACTGTGTGTGTTTTGTTGCCATGGTTACCAAAGCTTCTGTTATACACAGAGGGGGGGGGAGGTGGCTGGAGCATCTCAGCTTTAATTACAGAGCCCGGGGGGAGGGGACAGACACACCATGTACTGATTATAATAGAGGAATATGATGGGGCAATTTTGATGGTGGCAATTCTGATGGGGCAGTTTTGATGGTGGTCATGTTAGCAATTTAGCTATTCAGCAATTATTTTTGAAAAAAAAAAATATTTTTGAAAAAAAAAAAATTTTTTTGAAAAAAAAAAAAAATTATTTTTAAAAAAAAAATTATTTTTGAAAAAAAAAATTATTTTTGAAAAAAAAAAATCATTTTTGAAAAAAAAAAAAATTATTTAAAAAAAAAAATCATTTTTGAAAAAAAAAAAATATTTTTGAAAAAAAAAATATTTTTTGATGGGGCAGTTTTGATGGTGGCAATATGATGGTGCAGTTTTGATGGGGCAATTCTGATGGGGCAGTTTTGATGGTGGCAATATGATGGGACAGTTTTGATGGCAATATGATGGGGGCAATTTTGCTGGGGGCCGTTTTAGCAATTCAGCATTCCCACGCATTTTCCCCAGGAAATGCATTTTCTAGTTAATTTTAATTTTATTCCGTACGTTTTTCGGTAATGCGTAACTTCTGCATACTTTCAGCTATTAAAACCATTCAACTATCAAAATGTTTGTCTCTTTTAGCTGAGGTGTGCTCTTTTTCAACTTTTTTTCTACCATTTATACTTTTTAAAATATTAAGCTTTTTATCACTTTTTTTTAACATTGAAGTCAATGGGAGCATGCTTGAAATCCTTAAATTTTTCTTCCGCTCCCAAAAGTTTCAGCTCCTTCATACTTTCACCTAGAGACACCAAACAAACTTTAAAATGTTCACAAAATATTCAGCTATCTGGCTATAGCTTTTCAATTTGATATCTTTTACAGTTTTTGAGAAAAAGCTTTTTGTTTAGAGGTCATTTCAAGAAATTTTAGCCATTAATCAGAGTGTACTGTGTGTGTTTTGTTGCCATGGTTACCAAAGCTTCTGTTATACACAGGGGGGGAGGTGGCTGGAGCATCTCAGCTCTGATTAGAGCCCAGGGGAGGGGACAAAAGCTGAAAAATCAGAACATGATTTCTAAACTGCCTCCACTCCCTCATTTTCAAGCCCACCTACATAAATCTTATATCAAAACGTTCAGCTATCCCTGCTGCCACTAAACATGTCCACGGCTAAGCCATAGTCCTGATAGTTTTCACAATATGACCATTTGTTTGCAACTCACACCGTCCATTGACATTCATTGAAACTACACTCTAGCCCCTTCAAATTTGAAGGGCAATTTCTAAACTGCGACCGTGCCTTCAATTTTAATATTTCAGAGACATACTATGTATCAAAATCTAGGTCTGAGTCTTGTGATTCTCACAATATAAAGATCTTTGCTGTAGGATGTATAGTTTTTAAAATACGGCCATTTGTTTAGAGGTCATTTCAGGAAATTTTAGCCATTAATCAGAGTGTACTGTTAGTGTTTGTTTTGTTGCCATGGTTACCAAAGCTTCTGTTATACACAGGGGGGAGGGGACAGACACACCATGTACTGATTTATAATAGAGGAATATGATGGGGCAGTTTTGATGGGGTAATTCTGATGGGGCAGTTTTGATGGTGGCAATATGATGGGGCAGTTTTGATGGTGGCAATTCTGATGGGGCAGTTTTGATGGTGGCAATATGATGGGACAGTTTTGATGGCAATATGATGGGGGCAATTTTGCTGGGGGCCGTTTTAGCAATTCAGCATTCCCACGCATTTTCCCCAGGAAATGCATTTTCTAGTTAGTGGGAATGCTTTAGCAGTCCCACTATTGTTATTCGTTTTTTTATTATTTTTCTTATTCCGTACGTTTTTCGGTAATGCGTAACTTCTGCATACTTTCAGCTATTAAAACCATTCAACTATCAAAATGTTCGTCTCTTTTAGCTGAGGTGTGCTCTTTTTCAACTTTTTTTCTACCATTTATACTTTTTAAAATATTAAGCTTTTTATCACTTTTTTTAACATTGAAGTCAATGGGAGCATGCTTGAAATCCTTAAATTTTTCTTCCGCTCCCAAAAGTTTCAGCTCCTTCATACTTTCACCTAGAGACACCAAACAAACTTTAAAATGTTCACAAAATATTCAGCTATCTGGCTATAGCTTTTCAATTTGATATCTTTTACAGTTTTTGAGAAAAAGCTTTTTGTTTAGAGGTCATTTCAAGAAATTTTAGCCATTAATCAGAGTGTACTGTGTGTGTTTTGTTGCCATGGTTACCAAAGCTTCTGTTATACACAGGGGGGGAGGTGGCTGGAGCATCTCAGCTCTGATTAGAGCCCAGGGGAGGGGACAAAAGCTGAAAAATCAGAACATGATTTCTAAACTGCCTCCACTCCCTCATTTTCAAGCCCATCTACATAAATCTTATATCAAAACGTTCAGCTATCCCTGCTGCCACTAAACATGTCCACGGCTAAGCCATAGTCCTGATAGTTTTCACAATATGACCATTTGTTTGCAACTCACACCGTCCATTGACATTCATTGAAACTACACTCTAGCCCCTTCAAATTTGAAGGGCAATTTCTAAACTGCGACCGTGCCTTCAATTTTAATATTTCAGAGACATACTATGTATCAAAATCTAGGTCTGAGTCTTGTGATTCTCACAATATAAAGATCTTTGCTGTAGGATGTATAGTTTTTAAAATACGGCCATTTGTTTAGAGGTCATTTCAGGAAATTTTAGCCATTAATCAGAGTGTACTGTTAGTGTTTGTTTTGTTGCCATGGTTACCAAAGCTTCTGTTATACACAGGGGGGAGGGGACAGACACACCATGTACTGATTTATAATAGAGGAATATGATGGGGCAGTTTTGATGGGGTAATTCTGATGGGGCAGTTTTGATGGTGGCAATATGATGGGGCAGTTTTGATGGTGGCAATTCTGATGGGGCAGTTTTGATGGTGGCAATATGATGGGACAGTTTTGATGGCAATATGATGGGGGCAATTTTGCTGGGGGCCGTTTTAGCAATTCAGCATTCCCACGCATTTTCCCCAGGAAATGCATTTTCTAGTTATTTTTCTTATTCCGTACGTTTTTCGGTTCTGCGTAACTTCTGCATACTTTCAGCTATTAAAACCATTCAACTATCAAAATGTTCGTCTCTTTTAGCTGATGTGTGCTCTTTTTCAACTTTTTATCTACCATTTATACTTTTTAAAATATTAAGCTTTTTATCACTTTTTTTTAACATTGAAGTCAATGGGAGCATGCTTGAAATCCTTAAATTTTTCTTCCGCGCCCAAAAGTTTCAGCTCCTTCATACTTTCACCTAGAGACACCAAACAAACGTTAAAATGTTCACAAAATATTCAGCTATCTGGCTATAGCTTTTCAATTTGATATCTTTTACAGTTTTTGAGAAAAAGCTTTTTGTTTAGAGGTCATTTCAAGAAATTTTAGCCATTAATCAGAGTGTACTGTGTGTGTTTTGTTGCCATGGTTACCATAGCTTCTGTTATACACAGGGGGGGAGGTGGCTGGAGCATCTCAGCTCTGATTACAGAGCCCGGGGAGGGGACAAAAGCTGAAAAATCAGAACATGATTTCTAAACTGCCTCCACTCCCTCATTTTCAAGCCCACCTACACAAATCTTATATCAAAACGTTCAGCTATCCCTGCTGCCACTAAACATGTCCACGGCTAAGCCATAGTCCTGATAGTTTTCACAATATGACCATTTGTTTGCAACTCACACCGTCCATTGACATTCATTGAAACTACACTCTAGCCCCATCAAATTTGAAGGGCAATTTCTAAACTGCGACCGTGCCTTCAATTTTAATATTTCAGAGACATACTATGTATCAAAATCTAGGTCTGAGTCTTGTGATTCTCACAATATAAAGATCTTTGCTGTAGGATGTATAGTTTTTAAAATACGGCCATTTGTTTAGAGGTCATTTCAGGAAATTTTAGCCATTAATCAGAGTGTACTGTTAGTTTTTGTTTTGTTGCCATGGTTACCAAAGCTTCTGTTATACACAGGGGGGAGGGGACAGACACACCATGTACTGATTTATAATAGAGGAATATGATGGGGCAGTTTTGATGGGGTAATTCTGATGGGGCAGTTTTGATGGTGGCAATATGATGGGGCAGTTTTGATGGTGGCAATTCTGATGGGGCAGTTTTGATGGTGGCAATATGATGGGACAGTTTTGATGGCAATATGATGGGGGCAATTTTACTGGGGGCCGTTTTAGCAATTCAGCATTCCCACTCATTTTCCCCAGGAAATGCATTTTCTAGTTAGTGGGAATGCTTTAGCAGTCCCACTATTGTTATTCGTTTTTTTATTATTTTTCTTCTTATTCCGTACGTTTTTCGGTAATGCGTAACTTCTGCATACTTTCAGCTATTAAAACCATTCAACTATCAAAATGTTCGTCTCTTTTAGCTGAGGTGTGCTCTTTTTCAACTTTTTTTCTACCATTTATACTTTTTAAAATATTAAGCTTTTTATCACTTTTTTTTAACATTGAAGTCAATGGGAGCATGCTTGAAATCCTTAAATTTTTCTTCCGCTCCCAAAAGTTTCAGCTCCTTCATACTTTCACCTAGAAACACCAAACAAACTTTAAAATGTTCACAAAATATTCAGCTATCTGGCTATAGCTTTTCAGTTTTATATCTTTTACAGTTTTTGAGAAAAAGCTTTTTGTTTAGAGGTCATTTCAAGAAATTTTAGCCATTAATCAGAGTGTACTGTGTGTGTTTTGTTGCCATGGTTACCAAAGCTTCTGTTATACACAGGGGGGGAGGTGGCTGGAGCATCTCAGCTCTGATTAGAGCCCAGGGGAGGGGACAAAAGCTGAAAAATCAGAACATGATTTCTAAACTGCCGCCACTCCCTCATTTTCAAGCCCACCTACATAAATCTTATATCAAAAGGTTCAGCTATCCCTGCTGCCACTAAACATGTCCACGGCTAAGCCATAGTCCTGATAGTTTTCACAATATGTCCATTTGTTTGCAACTCACACCGTCCATTGACATTCATTGAAACTACACTCTAGCCCCTTCAAATTTGAAGGGCAATTTCTAAACTGCGACCGTGCCTTCAATTTTAATATTTCAGAGACATACTATGTATCAAAATCTAGGTCTGGGTCTTGTGATTCTCACAATATAAAGATCTTCGCTGTAGGATGTATAGTTTTTAAAATACGGCCATTTGTTTAGAGGTCATTTCAGGAAATTTTAGCCATTAATCAGAGAGTACTGTTTGTTTTGTTGCCATGGTTACCAAAGCTTCTGTTATACACAGCGGGGGAGGTGGCTGGAGCATCTCAGCTCTGATTACAGAGCCCGGGGGAGGGGACAGACACACCATGTACTGATTTATAATAGAGGAATATGATGGGGCAGTTTTGATGGGGTAATTCTGATGGGGCAGTTTTGATGGTGGCAATATGATGGGGCAGTTTTGATGGTGGCAATATGATGGGGCTGTTTTGATAGGGCAATTCTGATGGGGCAGTTTTGATGGTGGTAATATGATGGTGCAGTTTTGATGGGGCAATTCTGATGGGGCAGTTTTGATGGTGGCAATATGATGGGACAGTTTTGATGGCAATATGATGGGGGCAATTTTGCTGGGGGCCGTTTTAGCAATTCAGCATTCCCACGCATTTTCCCCAGGAAATGCATTTTCTAGTTAGTGGGAATGCTTTAGCAGTCCCACTATTGTTATTTGATTTTATTTATTATTTTTAATAATTTTAATTTTATTCCGTATGTTTTTCGGTAATGCGTAACTTCTGCATACTTTCAGCTATTAAAACCATTCAACTATCAAAATGTTCGTCTATTTTAGCTGAGGTGTGCTCTTTTTCAACTTTTTTTCTACCAGTTATACTTTTTAAAATATTAAGCTTTTTATCACTTTTTTTTAACATTGAAGTCAATGGGAGCATGCTTGAAATCCTTAAATTTTTCTTCCGCTCCCAAAAGTTTCAGCTCCTTCATACTTTCACCTAGAGACACCAAACAAACTTTAAAATGTTCACAAAATATTCAGCTATCTGGCTATATCTTTTCAGTTTGATATCTTTTACAGTTTTTGAGAAAAAGCTTTTTGTTTAGAGGTCATTTCAAGAAATTTTAGCCATTAATCAGAGTGTACTGTGTGTGTTTTGTTGCCATGGTTACCAAAGCTTCTGTTATACACAGGGGGGAGGTGGCTGGAGCATCTCAGCTCTGATTACAGAGCCCGGGGGGAGAGGACAAAAGCTGAAAAATCAGAACATGATTTCTAAACTGCCGCCACTCCCTCATTTTCAAGCCCACCTACACAAATCTTATATCAAAACGTTCAGCTATCCCTGCTGCCACTAAACATGTCCATGGCTAAGCCATAGTCCTGATAGTTTTCACAATATGACCATTTGTTTGCAACTCACACCGTCCATTGACATTCATTGAAACTACACTCTAGCCCCTTCAAATTTGAAGGGCAATTTCTAAACTGCGACCGTGCCTTCAATTTTAATATTTCAGAGACATACTATGTATCAAAATCTAGGTCTGGGTCTTGTGATTCTCACAATATAAAGATCTTCGCTGTAGGATGTATAGTTTTTAAAATACGGCCATTTGTTTAGAGGTCATTTCAGGAAATTTTAGCCATTAATCAGAGTGTACTGTTAGTGTTTGTTTTGTTGCCATGGTTACCAAAGCTTCTGTTATACACAGGGGGGGAGGTGGCTGGAGCATCTCAGCTTTGATTACAGAGCCCGGGGGAGGGGACAGACACACCATGTACTGATTTATAATAGAGGAATATGATGGGGCAGTTTTGATGGGGTAATTCTGATGGGGCCGTTTTGATGGTGGCAATATGATGGGGTAGTTTTGATGGTGGCAATATGATGGGGCTGTTTTGATAGGGCAATTCTGATGGGGCAGTTTTGATGGTGGCAATATGATGGGACAGTTTTGATGGCAATATGATGGGGGCAATTTTGCTGGGGGCCGTTTTAGCAATTCAGCATTCCCACGCATTTTCCCCAGGAAATGCATTTTCTAGTTATTTTTAATAATTTTAATTTTATTCCGTACGTTTTTCGGTAATGCGTAACTTCTGCATACTTTCAGCTATTAAAACCATTCAACTATCAAAATGTTCATCTCTTTTAGCTGAGGTGTGCTCTTTTTCAACTTTTTTTCTACCATTTATACTTTTTAAAATATTAAGCTTTTTATCACTTTTTTTTAACATTGAAGTCAATGGGAGCATGCTTGAGAAACTTAAAATCTTCTTCCGCTCCCAAAAGTTTCAGCTCCTTCATACTTTCACCTAGAGACGCCAAACAAACTTTAAAATGTTCACAAAATATTCAGCTATCTGGCTATATCTTTTCAGTTTGATATCTTTTACAGTTTTTGAGAAAAAGCTTTTTGTTTAGAGGTCATTTCAGGAAATTTTAGCCATTAATCAGAGTGTACTGTGTATGTTTTGTTAAAGCTTCTGTTATACACAGGGGGGGAGGTGGCTGGAGCATCTCAGCTTTAATTACAGAGCCCGGGGGAGGGGACAGACACACCATGTACTGATTATAATAGAGGAATATGATGGGGCAGTTTTGATGGTGGCAATTCTGATGGGGCAGTTTTGATGGCGGTCATTTTAGCAATTTAGCTATTCAGCAATTATTTTTGAAAAAAATATATATATATTTCTGAAAAAAAAAATAATTTTTGAAAAAAAAAAAATAATTTTTGAAAAAAAAAAAATAATTTTTGAAAAAAAAAAAAATATTTTTGAAAAAAAAAAAATAATTTTTGAAAAAAAAAATATATTTGAAAAAAAAAATTATTTTTGAAAAAAAAAATATATTTTTTTAAAAAATAAAAATATATTTTTGAAAAAAAATATATATATTTTAAAAAAAAAATCATTTTTGAAAAAAAAATTTTTGAAAAAAAAAATATTTTTGAAAAAAAAAATATTTTTGAAAAATAAATTATTTTTGAAAAAAAATATATATTTTTTAAAAAAATAAAAATATATTTTTGAAAAAAAATATATATATTTTAAAAAAAAAATCATTTTTGAAAAAAAAAATATTTTTGAAAAATAAAATTATTTTTGAAAAAAAAAATATTTTTGAAAAAAAAAATATTTTTGAAAAATAAAATTATTTTTGAAAAAAAAAATATTTTTGAAAAAAAAAAAATTTTTGAAAAAAAAAATTTTTTGAAAAAAAAAAATATTTTTGAAAAAAAAAAATATTTTTGAAAAAAAAAAAATATTTTTGAAAAAAAAATTATTTTTGAAAAAAAAAAATATTTTTTAATGGGGCAGTTTTGATGGTGGCAATATGATGGTGCAGTTTTGATGAGGCAATTCTGATGGGGCAGTTTTGATGGTGGCAATATGATGGGACAGTTTTGATAGGGCAATTCTGATGGGGCAGTTTTGATGGTGGCAATATGATGGGACAGTTTTGATGGCAATATGATGGGGGCAATTTTGCTGGGGGCTGTTTTAGCAATTCAGCATTCCCACGCATTTTCCCCAGGAAATGCATTTTCTAGTTAAACTTAATTTTAATAATTTTATTCCGTACGTTTTTCGGTAATGCGTAACTTCTGCATACTTTCAGCTATTAAAACCATTCAACTATCAAAATGTTTGTCTCTTTTAGCTGAGGTGTGCTCTTTTTCAACTTTTTTTCTACCATTTATACTTTTTAAAATATTAAGCTTTTTATCACTTTTTTTTAACATTGAAGTCAATGGGAGCATGCTTGAAATCCTTAAATTTTTCTTCCGCTCCCAAAAGTTTCAGCTCCTTCATACTTTCACCTAGAGACACCAAACAAACTTTAAAATGTTCACAAAATATTCAGCTATCTGGCTATATCTTTTCAGTTTGATATCTTTTACAGTTTTTGAGAAAAAGCTTTTTGTTTAGAGGTCATTTCAAGAAATTTTAGCCATTAATCAGAGTGTACTGTGTGTGTTTTGTTGCCATGGTTACCAAAGCTTCTGTTATACACAGGGGGGGAGGTGGCTGGAGCATCTCAGCTCTGATTACAGAGCCCGGGGGGAGGGGACAAAAGCTGAAAAATCAGAACATGATTTCTAAACTGCCGCCACTCCCTCATTTTCAAGCCCACCTACACAAATCTTATATCAAAACGTTCAGCTATCCCTGCTGCCACTAAACATGTCCACAGCTAAGCCATAGTCCTGATAGTTTTCACAATATGACCATTTGTTTGCAACTCACACCGTCCATTGACATTCATTGAAACTACACTCTAGCCCCTTCAAATTTGAAGGGCAATTTCTAAACTGCGACCGTGCCTTCAATTTTAATATTTCAGAGACATACTATACATCAAAATCTAGGTCTGGGTCTTGTGATTCTCACAATATAAAGATCTTCGCTGTAGGATTTATAGTTTTTGGGAAAAAGCTTTTTGTTTAGAGGTCATTTCAGGAAATTTTAGCCATTAATCAGAGTGTACTGTTAGTGTTTGTTTTGTTGCCATGGTTACCAAAGCTTCTGTTATACACAGGGGGGGAGGTGGCTGGAGCATCTCACCTTTGATTACAGAGCCCGGGGGAGGGGACAGACACACCATGTACTGATTTATAATAGAGGAATATGATGGGGCAGTTTTGATGAGGCAATTCTGATGGGGCAGTTTTGATGGTGGCAATATGATGGGACAGTTTTGATAGGGCAATTCTGATGGGGCAGTTTTGATGGTGGCAATATGATGGGACAGTTTTGATGGCAATATGATGGGGGCAATTTTGCTGGGGGCCGTTTTAGCAATTCAGCATTCCCACGCATTTTCCCCAGGAAATGCATTTTCTAGTTAAACTTAATTTTAATAATTTTATTCCGTACGTTTTTCGGTAATGCGTAACTTCTGCATACTTTCAGCTATTAAAACCATTCAACTATCAAAATGTTTGTCTCTTTTAGCTGAGGTGTGCTCTTTTTCAACTTTTTTTCTACCATTTATACTTTTTAAAATATTAAGCTTTTTATCACTTTTTTTTTAACATTGAAGTCAATGGGAGCATGCTTGAAATCCTTAAATTTTTCTTCCGCTCCCAAAAGTTTCAGCTCCTTCATACTTTCACCTAGAGACACCAAACAAACTTTAAAATGTTCACAAAATATTCAGCTATCTGGCTATATCTTTTCAGTTTGATATCTTTTACAGTTTTTGAGAAAAAGCTTTTTGTTTAGAGGTCATTTCAAGAAATTTTAGCCATTAATCAGAGTGTACTGTGTGTGTTTTGTTGCCATGGTTACCAAAGCTTCTGTTATACACAGGGGGGGAGGTGGCTGGAGCATCTCAGCTCTGATTACAGAGCCCGGGGGGAGGGGACAAAAGCTGAAAAATCAGAACATGATTTCTAAACTGCCGCCACTCCCTCATTTTCAAGCCCACCTACACAAATCTTATATCAAAACGTTCAGCTATCCCTGCTGCCACTAAACATGTCCACGGCTAAGCCATAGTCCTGATAGTTTTCACAATATGACCATTTGTTTGCAACTCACACCGTCCATTGACATTCATTGAAACTACACTCTAGCCCCTTCAAATTTGAAGGGCAATTTCTAAACTGCGACCGTGCCTTCAATTTTAATATTTCAGAGACATACTATACATCAAAATCTAGGTCTGGGTCTTGTGATTCTCACAATATAAAGATCTTCGCTGTAGGATTTATAGTTTTTGGGAAAACGGAAAATTGTATACTCACCTTTCCGTAATTTTCCTTTCCTGACGCCTCTCCATGGCAGCACACACTGGGTTGTGACTCCGCCCCCACAACCTGACAGGATTGGTTAGCTATAAATTTGAAGGGGAGACACCCTGCTGCATTCTCTGTAAATATATCACCATAAAACGGGGTGGGAATCTGTGTGCTGCCATGGAGAGGCGTCAGGAAAGGAAAATTACGGAAAGGTGAGTATACAATTTTCCGTTTTCCTGACGCCTCCATGGCAGCACACACTGGGAAATAACTCGCCAGTCGGGTGGGTGCAAGAAAATAATATTTATTCCTTATAATGCGGAAGAATTGGCTCTAACAACAGATCTACCGAAGTCTGCCATAGCCAAGTGAGCAGAATCTACTCTATAGTGAGAAATGAAAGTATGTCTGGAGGACCAAGTTGCTGCTTTGCAAATCGTCTCCGGTGAAACCCTGCAATACGCTGCCCAGGAGGTAGCCACTGCCCTGGTCGAGTGAGCCCTGATGCCTTCAGGAATTGCCATATGATGCATGGAGTATGCCTTCTTGATGGACTTGACTAACCAGGAGGCGATAGTACGTGAAGTAGCCGCTTGACCTCGTCTGTTCCCATGTGGAATGACCATGAGGTTATCCGTCTTCCTAAAATAATTTGTAGCCGCCAGGTAACTAATGATGGTCGTCTTAACATCCAGAGGATGAGGTTCACCTTGATCATTAGTGAATGATGGTAGGACAATATCTTGGTTGTAGTGGAAGGAAGTTGCTACCTTCGGGATGAAGTGGTCTGAAGGTCTTAGTACTACCTTATCAGGAAAGAATACCAAGTAAGGTTCTGATGCCATCAGTGCTTGGATCTCAGACACCCTCTTTGCTGATGTGATTGCAATGAGAAAAGACAGTTTTAGAGTCAGATCCCACAGAGATATTGATTCAGATGGAGTAAAAGGAGGATTGGTGAAGGCCTCGAGAACTACTGAGAGATCCCATGATGGAAAAACTGGTTTCTTAGGAGGTTTGATTTTTAGGCAGGCTCTCAGGAATTGGATAACCAGCGGATGTAATGCCCATCTGGTGCCTGTTTTGGCCGACAAGGCAGATACTTGTACCTTAAGGGTACTTGAACTTAGACCTTTGTTGATTCCTGATTGGAGGAATTCTAGGATTTGAGAAGGTTCTGGAGAAATAGGATCCCATCCCTTCTGCTGCGCCATTGTAAAGAATTGGTTCCAAATTCTTGTATAGGTGGTGTTGGTGGTGCTTTTCCTGGCTTGCATCAGAGTCAATATTACTTCCTGTGAGCAGCCTTGTTCCCTTAACCTAACCCTTTCAACTTCCATGCCGTCAGATGCAGTTTCTCTGGAGCTGGATGTAGAAATTGGCCTTGAAATAGCGAATCCGGAGTTACCGGAAGGAGGATTGGAGGTTGAAGGCTGAGCTGCAATAGGGTCGTGAACCATGGTCTTCTCGGCCAAAGAGGGATTACCGCGATTACCGTGGCTAAAGATCTCCGAAGCCTGGACAGGAATCTCGCAATTAACGGAGTTGGCGGGAATATGTACCCCAACTTGAAGTTCCAGGGGTGAATTAGACAATCTATCTCTTCGGCTGAAGGGAAAGATGCTCTGGACAGAAACCTCCGACACTTCGTATTCGCAGGAGTGGCTGCTAAGTCGATGTCTGGCACTCCCCATGTCTCCGTAAGAAGAGAAAAGGCTTGGAGACTCAGGGACCATTCGTTGTTCGAAAGAGTCTCTCGACTCAGGTAATCGGCTAACATGTTCTGTGCCGCAGGAACATATATTGCTTTTAAATCTGCTAGGTGTGCCTGTGCCCATTCCAAGATAGGGTGAACTTCCTCCATCAGTGTGAGACTCTTGGTACCCCCTTGCCTCTGGATGTAGGACACTGCCACCTTGTTGTCCATCCGAATAAGCACGTTCTTCCCTCTGAGGACTGGTGCAAATGCCATGAGGGCCTGGAAAGCTGCCCTGAGTTCCAGTATATTCGATACTATATCCTGGGCCCGGAACTGCCATCGGCCCTGTGCTGCTTGATCTTGACAGTGAGCTCCCCAGCCGCTCTGACAGGCGTCCGAGGTGACTATTATCGGATCTGGGGGAACTATCAGCTTGTATTTCCTGAGGTTGGTCAAGTGTGTCCACCACCACACTGATTGCTTCATTGGTCTGGAGATAGTAATGGACTGATGCATCGATACTCCATCCCACTGCCTCAGAAAGGAGTTTTGGAGGACTCTCATGTGCCATTGTGACCATTGCACCATGGGCAGGGTCGCAGCCATGGACCCTGGCACACTCAAGCAGATTCTGGCTGGAAGATGCCTCGCTGATAGTAATCTCCACATCTTCTGTACTAGAGGCTGAATCTTCTCCTGAGGGAGTTGTACCCTGTTCAATTTGGTGTTCAGATCCGCTCCCAGGAATACCATGTTTTGTGTGGGTTGTAAACTGCTCTTTTTCCAGTTGACTAGCCAACCGAAGTCGTGGAGAGCCGTGAGTAAGATTCTCTGATGACATAGCAAGGTTTCTTGATCTTCTGCCAAGAGCAGGATGTCGTCCAAATAATGGTGGACTCGCAGACCCTTTTCCCTGAGGAATGCAACCAAGGGTAGGAGGACCTTGGTGAATGTCCTGGGAGCCGACGAGATGCCGAAAGGAAGGCACTGAAATTGGAAGTGGCTTTTGTTGATGGCAAATCGGAGGAATTTTTGAAAGGCGGGATGAATTGGAATATGTAGGTAAGCGTCCGATAAATCTACTGAGAGCATCCAGTCGCCCCGGTTCACTGCCAGAAGTATGGACTGCAGACTCTCCATTTTGAAGGCCTCTATTTTTATGTTCCTGTTGAGATTTTTTAAATCCAATACAGGACGTAAGTCTCCAGTCTTCTTCTTTACCAAAAATAGTGGGGAATCGAACCCCCTCCCCTTTTGATCTGACGGAACCTCCAGGATTGCCCCTTTCTCCTTCAATTCCACTATATATTTTAATAGTAACTTCCTTTTGATTAGTGAAGATGGCAGTCTTGTTGATTGGAAGTGATTCTTTGGAATTTTGCCCATAAACTTCCACTTGTGTCCAAATTTGATCGTGGAAAGAGTCCACTGGTCCTTTATATGGCTTGACCAAATCCTTGAGCCTGGCGCCCACCTGTACTGGGTGGGCAGGCGAACCTTCAAAAAGACTTCTGCTGCTCCCCTGCCGGGGTAGGCTTGGACTTCTGCATCCTTAGGAAGGAAGGTCTTGTGTTTTTCCAGTCTCTTCTAAACTCCCTACCAGGACGGTAGGATCTAGCTTCCCTATATTTCTCAGGAAGGTTGCGCCTGAAGGACGGACCCTTTTGGGCCATGGGTCTTCTGTCTGAGGGAATTAATCCCGACTTCCCTCCTGTTACCTTCGAGATAGCGGTGTCCAATTTAGACCCGAACAGGTTTGAGCCATCATATGGAATTCTGCACCAGTTTGTTTTAGATGCAGTATCGGCCATCCATGGTTTCAGCCACAAGGCCCTTCTTGCCGTGACTGAGGCTAGCATTGATCTCGCCGAGGATCTTATAATATCCACTGAAGCTTCTGCCACGAAGTCACCTGCCAACTTGATCTCCTGAAGGGAAGATATTATTTTGTCGACTTCAGTACCGTCTTGCAGATCTTTCTCCACCTTGGTTGCCCAACCTGATATGGCTTTAGCCACTGCTGCTGTGGTAATTGCTGGTCTGCACGCGCCCCCAGCAGTGGAGTATGCTTTCTTCAATTCCAGATCCAATTTCCGATCCAGAACATCCCGAAAGGAAACTGCGTCTTCAATAGGCAGAGTGACATGCCGTGCAAGACGCATCAAGGTGGAGTCAACTACTGGGGCGTTCATCAATGATTTGACTTTTGACTCCTTCAGAGGATACATTTTTGTCAGTCTGTTGGTGAGACTGGACCGCTTATCAGATCTTTCCCACTCATCTTTAATTAGATCCTCCAGTTCACCTATAAAAGGGAAATTCTCTGGTTCTTTCCTTAAATTTGGGAAATATTTCCGGACTTTCTGCGGCTCCGCTTTATCTTCTTCCCAGCCTATCGCTTCTTTGACTGACTTTGCGAAATACTGTACAAGGGAGAAATCAAAACCTGCTGACATGTCCTGATCCTCATCTCCTGAGGAGGGTTCTGATGCCTGGGGTAGGAGGTCATCCGCTACCGATGTGCTGGGCGTAGGCCTATCGATTAGTGGTGCTGTTGTCTCTGGATTCCCGCACAGATTCTCTTATGAGCTCCATAGCCACTGCTGCGTCTAGCTTTTTGTCCTTTGCTGCTTCATTGAAGCAGGATCTGCAGACTAGCTTATCTGGCAAGGCTGGCGCGCCGCATACCCAGCAAGCGTTTGCTGCAGGACGGGTGTGGCGGCTTTGGCGGTGTGATGAAGGTGACCGTCTGCGGTGTGACCGACTGTGACGGGAGCGGCTGCGTCTTGAGCGGCTGTGACGTGAGCGGCTATGTCTTCAGTGGCGGGAAGAAGATCTTGAGCGGCTTCTGCGAGACTTCTTGCTTGACGCATGACTTGATCTCCCCTCATGCCTGGAACTTGCGGCTCTTGACCTGGTAGGGCTGCCAAAAACGCAGCGTTAGTGGTTGGCTCTCTTTTTCTCTCCCCTTCTTCAATACTTACCAATGACGGATGGCCTCTTACCTCGTTTGCTGATGGTGGTCTGCGCGGGCAGTGGTCTCCATAGTGATAGTAAGACAGTAAGACTGAAGGGTAATAAGAGAGAAGAAAAAGAAAAAATTTATTTATTTTTTTTTTTTTTAAAACCCTTACTCTTTTTTTTTTTTTAAAAAAGGCTAAATCAGATGATTCGACTTACCTGGTCTTGCTGAGTTGTTTTCTTGGCAAAGCAGTTGAACGCACTGTGAAATTCAGGTATTTGTGATAATGCTCAGCAAACAAACACAGAAATGCCTGTGCTTTTAAATCTGCCGCCGCCGTCGCGGCAAAATGACGCTCCCGCGCATGCGCAGAGCGTCCCGAGCGCCTCGGCGCCATCTTGGAGAAGGGCATTACCTTCCCAAGGCAGAACTTGGCCCTGAGGCCAATTGCAGAGTGGAGGAGGCGGCCTCGGCGGCCATGACGGTTCCACAGCGGTGGACAGCAAGTGCCAGCAAGCCCCCTAAGCAGGAGAAACATCATAAACAAGGTACAGGCAAGGTACAGGCAAAAAAGAAAAGGAGACCACTGCAAAAATATGAAGCTTCTTTAAAGCTTACTGTGCCAGATGTCCAGACGCCCCCTGAGACCACCAGACCGAGGGTTCCCTCCATAGAAGCTCCTTTAGAGACTGTACAGGAGGGACTTCCAAACAGGAGAGGCTTGAACCTGCTGGGGCGAGTGCGGTAAGAGGCTTTTTCTTTATCTTGACGAAAGGAGCAAGCTGCTTATCCCAATCTGTCAGGTGAGGATAAAAAAGAGAATGCAGCAGGGTGTCTCCCCTTCAAATTTATAGCTAACCAATCCTGTCAGGTTGTGGGGGCGGAGTCACAACCCAGTGTGTGCTGCCATGGAGGCGTCAGGAAAAAGCTTTTTGTTTAGAGGTCATTTCAGGAAATTTTAGCCATTAATCAGAGTGTACTGTTAGTGTTTGTTTTGTTGCCATGGTTACCAAAGCTTCTGTTATACACAGGGGGGGAGGTGGCTGGAGCATCTCACCTTTGATTACAGAGCCCGGGGGAGGGGACAGACACACCATGTACTGATTTATAATAGAGGAATATGATGGGGCAGTTTTGATGGGGTAATTCTGATGGGGCAGTTTTGATGGTGGCAATATGATGGGGCAGTTTTGATGGTGGCAATATGATGGGGCTGTTTTGATAGGGCAATTCTGATGGGGCAGTTTTGATGGTGGCAATATGATGGGACAGTTTTGATGGCAATATGATGGGGGCAATTTTGCTGGGGGCCGTTTTAGCAATTCAGCATTCCCACGCATTTTCCCCAGGAAATGCATTTTCTAGTTTATTTTTAATCTTAATAATTTTATTCCGTACGTTTTTTGGTTCTGCGTAACTTCTGCATACTTTCAGCTATTAAAACCATTCAACTATTAAAATGTTCGTCTCTTTTAGCTGAGGTGTGCTCTTTTTCAACTTTTTTTCTACCATTTATACTTTTTAAAATATTAAGCTTTTTATCACTTTTTTTTAACATTGAAGTCAATGGGAGCATGCTTGAAATCCTTAAATTCTTCTTCCGCTCCCAAAAGTTTCAGCTCCTTCATACTTTCACCTAGAGACACCAAACAAACTTTAAAATGTTCACAAAATATTCAGCTATCTGGCTATATCTTTTCAGTTTGATATCTTTTACAGTTTTTGAGAAAAAGCTTTTTGTTTAGAGGTCATTTCAGGAAATTTTAGCCATTAATCAGAGTGTACTGTGTTTGTTTTGTTGCCATGGTTACCAAAGCTTCTGTTATACACAGGGGGGGAGGTGGCTGGAGCATCTCAGCTCTGATTACAGAGCCCGGGGGAGGGGACAGACACACCATGTACTGATTTATAATAGAGGAATATGATGGGGCAGTTTTGATGGGACAATTCTGATGGGGCAGTTTTGATGGTGGCAATATGATGGGACAGTTTTGATGGGGACAATTTTTATGGAGCAGTTTTAAAGGTGGCAATATGATGGGGCAGTTTTGATGGGGGCAGTTTTGATGGTGGCAATATGATGGGTGCAGTTTTGATGGGGCAATTCTGATGGGGCAGTTTTGATGGTGGCAATATGACGGGGCAGTTTTGATGGGGCAATTCTGATGGGGCAGTTTTGATGGTGGCAATTCTGATGGGGCAGTTTTGATGGGGCAATTCTGATGGGGCAGTTTTGATGGTGGCAATATGATGGGGCAGTTTTGATGGGGCAATATGATGGGGCAGTTTTGATGGGGCAATTCTGATGGTGGCAATATGATGGGACAATTTTGATGGAGCAATTCTGATGGGGCAGTTTTGATGGGGCAATTCTGATGGGGCAGTTTTGATGGGGCAATTCTGATGGGGCAGTTTTGATGGAGCAATTCTGATGGGGCAGTTTTGATGGGGCAATTCTGATGGGACAGTTTTGATGGCAGTATGATGGGGCAGTTTTGATGGCGGCCGTTTTAGCAATTTAGCTATTCAGCAATTATTTTTGAAAAAAAAAATTATTTTTGAAAAAAAAAATATATTTTTGAAAAAAAAAATATTTTTGAAAAAAAAAACATTTTTGAAAAAAAAAATATATTTTTCAAAAAAAAAATTATTTTTGAAAAAAAAAATTATTTTTGAAAAAAATATATATTTTTGAAAAAAAAAATTATTTTTGAAAAAAAAAATATTTTTGAAAAAAAAAAAAAACATTTTTGAAAAAAAAAATACTTTTTGAAAAAAAAAATTACTTTTGAAAAAAAAAATACTTTTAGTTTTGATGGGACAATTCTGATGGGACAGTTTTGATGGGGACAATTTTGATGGGGCAATTCTAATGGGGCAGTTTTGATGGCAATATGATGGGGGCAGTTTTGATGGTGGCAATATGATGGGGCAGTTTTGATGGTGGTAATATGATGAGACAATTTTGATGGAGCAATTCTGATGGGGCAGTTTTGATGGTGGCAATATGATGGGGCAGTTTTAATGGGGACAATTTTGATGGGGCAATTCTGATGGGGCAGTTTTGATGGCAGTATGATGGGGCAGTTTTGATGGCGGCCGTTTTAGCAATTTAGCTATTCAGCATTCCCACGCATTTTCCCCAGGAAATGCATTTTCTAGTTAGTGGGAATGCTTTAGCAGTCCCACTATTGTTATTCGATTTTATTTATTATTTTTAATAATTTTAATTTTATTCCGTACGTTTTTCGGTAATGCGTAACTTCTGCATACTTTCAGCTATTAAAACCATTCAACTATCAAAATGTTCGTCTCTTTTAGCTGAGGTGTGCTCTTTTTCAACTTTTTTTCTACCATTTATACTTTTTAAAATATTAAGCTTTTTATCACTTTTATTTAACATTGAAGTCAATGGGAGCATGCTTGAGAAACTTAAAATCTTCTTCCGCTCCCAAAAGTTTCAGCTCCTTCATACTTTCACCTAGAGACGCCAAACAAACTTTAAAATGTTCACAAAATATTCAGCTATCTGGCTATATCTTTTCAGTTTGATATCTTTTACAGTTTTTGAGAAAAAGCTTTTTATTTAGAGGTCATTTCAGGAAATTTTAGCCATTAATCAGAGTGTACTGTGTGTGTTTTGTTGCCATGGTTACCAAAGCTTCTGTTATACACAGAGGGGGGGGGAGGTGGCTGGAGCATCTCAGCTTTAATTACAGAGCCCGGGGGGAGGGGACAGACACACCATGTACTGATTATAATAGAGGAATATGATGGGGCAGTTTTGATGGTGGCAATTCTGATGGGGCAGTTTTGATGGCGGTCATTTTAGCAATTTAGCTATTCAGCAATTATTTTTGAAAAAAAAAATATATTTTTGAAAAAAAAAAAAATATTTTTGAAAAAAAAAAAATTATTTTTTAAAAAAAATTTTTTTTGAAAAAAAAAAATATTTTTGAAAAAAAAAAATCATTTTTGAAAAAAAAAAATATTTTTGAAAAAAAAATTATTTTTGAAAAAAAAAAATATTTTTGAAAAAAAATATATATTTTTGAAAAAAAAAATTATTTTTGAAAAAAAATAAAAATATTTTTTTTTAAAAAAAAAAATCATTTTTGAAAAAAAAAAATTTTTGAAAAAAAAATTTTTTGAAAAAAAAAAATTTTTGAAAAAAAAAATATTTTTGAAAAAAAAAATAATTTTTGAAAAAAAAATTATCTTAAAAAAAAAAAATATTTTTGAAAAAAAAAAATATTTTTTGATGGGGCAGTTTTGATGGTGGCAATATGATGGTGCAGTTTTGATGAGGCAATTCTGATGGGGCAGTTTTGATGGTGGCAATATGATGGGACAGTTTTGATGGCAATATGATGGGGGCAATTTTGCTGGGGGCCGTTTTAGCAATTCAGCATTCCCACGCATTTTCCCCAGGAAATGCATTTTCTAGTTTTAATTTTAATTTTATTCCGTACGTTTTTTGGTTCTGCGTAACTTCTGCATACTTTCAGCTATTAAAACCATTCAACTATCAAAATGTTCGTCTCTTTTAGCTTTTGTGTGCTCTTTTTCAACTTTTTTTCTACCATTTATACTTTTTAAAATATTAAGTTTTTTATCACTTTTTTTTAACATTGAAGTCAATGGGAGCATGCTTCAGAAACTTAAAATCTTCTTCCGCTCCCAAAAGTTTCAGCTCCTTCATACTTTCACCTACAGACGCCAAACAAACTTTAAAATGCTCACAAAATATTCAGCTATCTGGCTATATCTTTTCAGTTTGATATCTTTTACAGTTTTTGAGAAAAAGCTTTTTGTTTAGAGGTCATTTCAGGAAATTTTAGCCATTAATCAGAGTGTACTGTGTTTGTTTTGTTGCCATGGTTACCAAAGCTTCTGTTATACACAAGGGGGGAGGTGGCTGGAGCATCTCAGCTCTGAATGCAGAGCCCGGGGGAGGGGACAGACACACCATGTACTGATTTATAATAGAGGAATATGATGGGGCAGTTTTGATGGGACAATTCTGATGGGGCAGATTTGATAGGGGCAATTATGATGGGGCAGTTTTGATGGTGGCAATATAATGGGGCAGTTTTGATGGGACAATTCTGATGGGGCAGTTTTGATGGTGGCAATATGATGAGGCAGTTTTGATGGTGGCAATATGATGGGCAGTTTTGATGGGGCAATTCTGATGGTGCAGTTTTGATGGTGGCAATATGATGGGGCAGTTTTGATGGGGACAATTTTAATGGAGCAGTTTTAAAGGTGGCAATATGATGGGGCAGTCTTGATGGGGGCAGTTTTGATGGTGGCAATATGATGGGGCAGTTTTGATGGGGCAATTCTGATGGGGCAGTTTTGATGGTGGCAACATGATGAGGCAGTTTTAATGGGGACAATTTTGATGGGGCAATTCTGATGTGGCAGTTTTGATGGCAGTATGATGGGGCAGTTTTGATGGCGGCCATTTTAGCAATTCAGCATTCCCACGCATTTTCCCCAGGAAATGCATTTTCTAGTTGTTACTATGTTTTATCATGTTTGCTTTTCAGGTATGCAATTTTTTATACTTTACTGTTTACTGTGCTTTATTGTTAACCATTTTTTTGTCTTCAGGTACGTCATTCACGACTTTGAGTGGTTATACCAGAATGATGCCTGCAGGTTTAGGTATCATCTTGGTATCATTCTTTTCAGCCAGCGGTCGGCTTTCATGTAAAAGCAATCCTAGCGGCTAATTAGCCTCTAGACTGCTTTTACAAGCAGTGGGAAGGAATGCCCCCCCCCCACCGTCTTCCGTGTTTTTCTCTGGCTCTCCTGTCTCAACAGGGAACCTGAGAAAGCAGCCGGTGATTCAGCCAGCTGACCATAGAGCTGATCAGAGACCAGAGTGGCTCCAAACATCTCTATGGCCTAAGAAACCGGAAGCTACGAGCATTTTATGACTTAGATTTCGCCGGATGTAAACAGCGCCATTGGGAAATTGGGGAAGCATTTTATCACACCGATCTTGGTGTGGTCAGATGCTTTGAGGGCAGAGGAGATATCTAGGGTCTAATAGACCCCAATTTTTTCAAAAAAGAGTACCTGTCACTACCTATTGCTATCATAGGGGATATTTACATTCCTTGAGATAACAATAAAAATGATTTAAAAAAAAAATGAAAGGAACAGTTTAAAAATAAGATAAAAAAGCAAAAAAAAAAATAAAGAAAAAAAAAAAAAAAAAAAAAGCACCCCTGTCCCCCCCGCTCTCGCGCTTAGGCGAACGCAAGTGTCGGTCTGGCGTCAAATGTAAACAGCAATTGCACCATGAATGTGAGGTATCACCGCGAAGGTCAGATCGAGGGCAGTATTTTTAGCAGTAGACCTCCTCTGTAAATCTAAAGTGGTAACCTGTAAAGGCTTTTAAAGGCTTTTAAAAATGTATTAATTTTGTTGCCACTGCACATTTGTGTGCAATTTTAAAGCATGTCATGTTTGGTATCCATGTACTCAGCTTAAGATCATCTTTTTTATTCCATCAAACATTTGGGCAATATACTGTGTTTTAGTGCATTAAAATTTAAAAAAGTGTGTTTTTTCCACAAAAAATGCGTTTGAAAAATCGCTGCGCAAATACCGTGTGAAAAAAAAAAATGAAACACCCACCATTTTAATCTGTAGGGCATTTGCTTTAAAAAAATATATAATGTTTGGGGGTTCAAAGTAATTTTCTTGCAAAAAAAATAATTTTTTCATGTAATCAAAAAGTGTCAGAAAGGGTTTTGTCTTCAAGTGGTTAGAAGAGTGCGTGATGTGTGACATAAGCTTCTAAATGTTGTGCATAAAATGCCAGGATAGTTCAAAACCCCCCAAATGACCCAATTTTGGAAAGTAGACACCCCAAGCTATTTGCTGAGAGTCATGTCGAGTCCATGGAATATTTTATATTGTGACACAAGTTGCGGGAAAGAGACAATTTTTTTTTTTTTTGCACAAAGTTGTCACTAAATGATATATTGCTCAAACATGCCATGGGGATATGTGAAATTACACCCCAAAATACATTCTGCTGCTTCTCCTGAGTACGGGGATACCACATGTGTGGGACTTTTTGAGAGCCTAGCCGCGCACGGGACCCCGAAAACCAAGCACCGCCTTCAGGCTTTCTAAGGGCGTAAATTTTTGATTTCACTCTTCACTGCCTATCACAGTTTCGGAGGTCATGGAATGCCCAGGTGGTACAAACCCCCCCCAAATGACCCCAGTTTGGAAAGTAGACACCCCAAGCTATTTGCTGAGAGGTATAGTGAGTATTTTGCAGACCTCACTTTTTGTCACAAAGTTTTGAAAATTGAAAAAAGAAAAAAATAAATTTTTTCTGGTCTTTCTTCATTTTCAAAAACAAATGAGAGCTGCAAAATACTCACCATGCCTCTCAGCAAATAGCTTGGGGTGTCTACTTTCCAAAATGGGGTCATTTGGGGGGGTTTTGTGTCATCTTGGCATTTTATGGCCTCCAAAACTGTGATAGGTAGTGAGGAGTGAAATCAAAAATGTATGCCCTTAGAAATCCTGAAGGCGGTGCTTGGTTTTCGGGGCCCCGTACGCGGCTAGGCTCCCAAAAAGTCCCACACATGTGGTATCCCCGTACTCAGGAGAAGCAGCTGAATGTATTTTGGGGTGCAATTCCACATATGCCCATGGCCTGTGTGAGCAATATATCATTTAGTGACAACTTTTTGTAAATTTTTTTTTGTCATTATTCAATCACTTGGGACAAAAAAAAATAAATATTTAATGGGTTCAACATGCCTCTCAGCAATTTCCTTGGGGTGTCTACTTTCCAAAATGGGGTCATTTGGGGGGGTTTTGTACTGCCCTGCCATTTTAGCACCTCAAGAAATGACATAGGCAGTCATAAACTAAAAGCTGTGTAAATTCCAGAAAATGTACCCTAGTTTGTAGACGCTATAACTTTTGCGCAAACCAATAAATATACGCTTATTGACATTTTCTTTTACCAAAGACATGTGGCTGAATACATTTTGGCCTAAATGTATGACTAAAATTTAGTTTATTGGATTTTTTTTATAACAAAAAGTAGAAAATATCATTTTTTTTCTAAATTTTTGGTCTTTTTCCATTTATAGCGCAAAAAATAAAAATGGCAGAGGTGATTAAATACCATCAAAAGAAAGCCCTATTTGTGGGAAGAAAAGGACGCAAATTTTGTTTGGGTACAGCATTGCATGACCGCGCAATTAGCAGTTAAAGCGACGCAGTGCCGAATTGTAAAAAGTGCTCTGGTCAGGAAGGGGGTAAAACCTTCCGGGGCTGAAGTGGTTAAACAGGGGCAGAAAAATTGGTCCTTGGGTAGTGGTGCCACAAAACTGTAACCCCCCCACAGATACTCTTGTTGGGCATAGGAACGAGCCCTGCTGTAAAATATTATATCAAAAATTGTAATTACATGCTTCTGTTAAACAGGGGCAGAAAAATTGGGCCTTGGGTGGTGGTGCCACAACACTGTAACTCCTCACAGATACTCTTGTTGGGCACAGGGATGGGCCCTGCTGTTAAATATTGTATCAAAAATTGGGGCAGAAAAATTGAGCCTTGGGTGGTGGTGGTGCCCTAAACCAAAAATATTGTTGGAAGCTAGCATCATCAAGATTGAGGAGGAATAGGATAGTCAGCATGGGCAGCCTTCAAGGGATCCCAGATCCATAGCAAATTCAATCAATTACATCAGCATCAGGTGCTTGATACCTGCTGATCCAAGACTGATTCATTTTTATGAATTTGAGCCTATCAACGGAGTCTGTGGACAGGCACCCTCTTTGATCCATTACAAACCCTCCAGCAGCACTGAATGTGCATTCATAAAGCACACTGGTTGCAGGACAGACCAGTAGCTCGATTGCATATTGAGAAAGTTCTGGCCAGTGGTCCATTCTCAAGACCAGTAACCCAGTGGATGCTCTGTTGGAAAGGTCTCCAAGTCTGCTTTTGCCCCTAGATATTCCTGCACCAAATAATGCAGATGCTGGCGTGGGTGCTTGAACCGATCAGACCTTGGCACTGAGGACTGAAAAATTATTTAAAGCCATCGGTCAGACGGTCACCTTCTCCACCACTCTTCCTCTGACTGAACGAAGCCTCAGCAACACGTTATCCAGCACCAGGAAATGGTAACCTCCCAGGGTCTGGAAATGCGTTACACAAACCTTTCTTCAAGGCCTCCTGAAGATGTTTCATCCTCTGCTCCCTCTGTGAAGGCAGGATGTGTTCTGCAACTTTACCCTTGTAACGTGGATCAAGAAGGGTTGCCAGCCAGTAATGATCCCTTTCCTTGTTACCAAGAATCCTAGGGTCCTTTCACAGGCTTTGCAAAATCAGGGAGGCCATGCAGCGTAAGTTTGCAGAGGCATTTGATTCTGAGTCCTCTGTGTCACTAGGAATCACATTATCCG